>JANHGB010051429.1:0-32609 GCA_026283785.1 Coracopsis vasa
AACCAAATCAGTTTAATAAGTCCTAACTTACCTATCATGTAATAGGAACATTGCTTGACACTTGACTAGTGGGGCGGTTGGGGGGCACGACTTCCTGGGGGTGTGATTTTGGGTTGGTGGGGTGGTTTTTATTAGCCCCATTGTTGGTTGGTGCGTTTCCATGGGTCCGGGCTGCAGCCCTGAGTGCCCGGCTGCCCACCCGCCCCAGGCTGGGGCTTTCCAGCAGCTTTGCCCCATAGGAGGAGAGGGGCTGTGTACATGTGATTTTTGATGCCATAACCCCACACTTACCCCTTCAACTGTAAGGCAACCCCCTCCATCCCCACTTCTTTCCCCACTCCAATAAAATCCAAACTATTAAACGATGTGGCGTCCTGTCCTCCTTCCTCCCACCCGCCTCCTCCTCTTCCCCAGGAAGCTTCCTTCCCTGGGAAATACTTCCTGGTGTGTCCCAGCAGGATGGGGGGTGGGGGTGTGATGAGTTTGTGAGTGCTCTGGAGGGGAGACCCACTGCTGCCTCTGCAGGTGTGGGCTGGGGACCTGCTTTGATGTGAATTGGTGCTGTTAATTGGTAACTGATTTATTGCTGCACCGCTGTGCCGCTGGGACCCAGGGAAGGGGCAAATGCTGCCTGAAACAGCAGTTCCCCCGCACCCAGTGGGGCAGCCCCCAACTTGGGACCCACGGGCAGGCCTGGGGGGTGGTGGGGTGCAAGGGCTACTCGGATATACAACCACGCAGACAGACCTCTGGCCCCCTGTGCAGGCAGGTGCAGGGAGGGATGCTCGGCATCCGAGCCTCCAGCCCTTGCTCCCAGCATTTCCCTCCTCAGCTGCTGTCAGCTGCTTCCCGATGGGGAAGAGAGGGAATGAATTATTCCTAGTGACAATCTCCCCCTTCCTCTTCCCCCCAGACCTTCCCTGCAGTTGTTGGTGGCTGCCCACTGGTGCTGGGGCCATTCCCACTATGTACACAGCTCCTCTCCTGCTGTGGGGCAAAGCTGCTGGAAAGCCCCAGCCTGGGGCAGGTGGGCAGCCGGGCACGCAGGACTGCAGCCTGGATCCATGGAAACGCACCAACATTCCCGCATTCCCATGGGACCAGGGCTGAGGGGACCGCTGCTACCCTGCTTGGGCCATCAGTGCACTGATGTGTGAGTGTGGAGCATCCCCAAGTTCCCCTCTTCCTCCCTGTGGTCTTGCAGCAGTGCCCACTGCACCCAAGAGCTCTGTGCCCGGGCCGTGTGCTCCCATCCCTGGTGTGGAGGAATCAGTGTTCTCCTCTGGGGAGGGTTTGCACCTCTCTCTATCCCCCTGGGCATCCTGGTGGGGTGCAAATAGGGCTGGGAATGTGCTGTGGCAGCCGCTGGGAAATGGGCTGCAGTGGGAAAAGTAGTGGGGGTCAGCCCCAGGAGCCACAAGCTCTGCGCATCCTTCCAGGGTCATAGCCACGGCACAGCCCCAAGGTGGGGAGTGACCGATGGCCTCATGGTGCAGTAGGGAGAGCTGAGAGGGGATGAGTGAAAGCGATATGATTTCAGGTGATTTTTCTTTAAATGGTTCTTCTCCCTGTTGTCTCCTTAAGTGTGTGTGTATATATACATATGCACATATATATATATACACATACACACACATATATATACATACACACACATACATATAACACATACACACACATATATATACACACACATATATATTTAAGTATATTGTTATGTATATGTGTATCAAAAAATTGTTCTCTTCTGCAGGCACTCATCACACCAAAGGGTGGCTGTACAGGCAGTTTGAGGGAGGACCACACATGCTGGTTCTGGGTGCCACCAGCCTATGCATCCCCAAGCCCTTCATTTGAAGACAAAGAGTTGTTCACAGCCCTTCAGGAGCTGTAAAATAAAAACAAAACTAAAAATCTGTGCTCAGCACAAAACGAACCCTCCCAGGTTCAGTGAGCACCTGAGACACAGGAGCCAGCAGCTGTGTAACACCCAACTCACACACTGCATCTTCCTTACGAGCATTGTTTCATTGAACATCAGTGCTGCTGAGACACGCAGCCAAGAGGGGAGCCTGAGCTTCATTTTTGGTGATGTGGTCCTAAACCTCTTCTCCATCCAGTCCCCTGCAGTGCAGCTGGGCCCGGGGTCTGCTTCAGGGTTTGGGACTCCGAGGGGTGCTCGTGTCCCCCAGGTGAATGCCCCTGCTTTGGGCACCCAGCAGCACCCAGTGCCACAGCCCCATGGCTTCTCCTGCATCCCCCACCCCACAAGGTGGTCTTTTTCCTGTCCCACTGGTACAGACCTGGAGCACGGCAGCGGGGCCAGTCACTGAGCTCAGATGGAGGCAGGGGCACAGAGGAGACTCTTTGAGATCACATCAAATAATGGCTTTGCCCTCACTGCCTGGCTTCATTTTTCATGTTTTTTGTTGCATTTCTCTCAGCCCTGGAGTTTCTGCAGAGGTCGACACGCGCAGCTCCATCGGGAACAGCCGGGTTGCTGGAAAACAACTAAACCTGCTTATTTCTTTCCTCTTATATTGCGTAGAACCCCCCTGGAAAAACAGCACAGTGACTAACCAGAGCGATGCCCTTTGGTGAGCCGAGCGTGGTCAGGTTTCATCCTCCCTCCACTGCCTATGTGTGGGTGCCAGCAGCATGGGCAAGACATGACTTGTGCCCACTGGCGGGCAAGCATGGACCAGGGAAGGTCATGTCTGGGTTTGGGGGGCCCCAGCACCCCCCCACTTTGCTAGCCGGGGCTTGGGTGGCGGAGCAGACATCTTCCACTGTGGGCTTCCCTGAGGCTGGAAGAGGCGCTGCCGCCCGCAGCACAAGTCTTGGCAGGTAGAGCAGCGCTGGCTGAGGTGCCCGGCTCTGGGAGCAGGCGCCGGCGGGATCGGGCAGCCTGGTTGTGAAAGGGCTGCCTGATCACTGGGTGATGGGTGCCTCGCGTCTGCAGCAGGAACACTGCTGGGTGCATGGCTACTGTTAGTGGGTTTGCTTCTGGAAGAGCGTTTGCTGCTGGACCATGGCACTGCCAGTGGCCATGGGGCTGGTGATGAGATGCTGCGTTACCTGGCTCAAGCCTGGTGAAGTTCCTGCCTCTCGTCTGTGCGGCAACTGCCTCCACACAGAGCACCTGCTCCAAAGGCATTTGGTGCTTTCCTGCCTGTAAGTCAAGGGCCAGGACTTTGTGGGATGCGGGGGGAAGAGGGGCAGAGGGCGAGAATACAACCCAGCTTGGGCTGACATTAATTTTTTATGCTTGGTGCTCATGTACCTGAAATGATTTATGATCTATTTGCTGTTATGGGAGTATTTGCTCTGAGTAGAGCTCCTGCTTGTAAAGCTTTGCTCGTAAATCCTCCGCATGTGATAGGGAGCTGTGACAGGCAATGACGTGAATGCCGTTAGCGGTACCTGGCTGTGCAGAGGTGGGCAGAGGCTGGGCAGGGTTGCTGCTGGCCAGGGTGGCCAATTGCCATTTTGGGTGCAGGATGTGCTTTGGGGACACAAAGTGTTATGGCTGAGCATGAATTAAATTATCATTAAAAAAATACCACAAACTGTAAGTTTCAGGAGCCGTACCCACTAACACAACTGAACACAGTTATTTTATAGGCAGCCTTTCTGGCAGGGTGCAAAGAAAACAGATGATCCCAGCTGAATCGGGAGCGATCGCACCCGACCAGTTGTGGTTTTCCCTGTGCTCACCTCTACGTTAGCCAGTCACTGCTAATTCATGCACTTTGAGCAGCAATTAATGCACACAAATTCCCACATTGTTTCCAAACCTGTTTTGAATTTGTCAAAAAAAATCTGCCGGTGTAACTCAAGTCCCAGCCGAGGAACCTGCTATACTGGAGAGCTCTTCATTCATGTCGTACGGTTGAGCACAAAAAGCTGCAGGGAAGGAGGAGAGTGAAAATGGTCAGAGGGCTGAAGCTAAAGGAAACCATATGCCTATTTCCAGTTAAATCCCTATTCAACACTTCCTTTTTTTTTTTTTCCAGGACAGACAGGACTTTTCCAAGAAAGCCATGAGAGGATTTTTTTTCTTAATGAAAAACTGTGATTTTAGGGAATGGCATTCTGGATCTTATGTACATTTCTAGTATCACTTCCTGTATATTTTTAAGCTGAAATCCTCTTAGCATGCAAAGTAAATAGATTATGATATACTGAAGGATTAAGAATCACTGTCTGGTGTCAGATTAATCCCTCATATAGACCATCACTTGTACTGACAGAAATATGGCTGCAATTCAGCAGAAAGCTGTACGGCGAAGCAGCGCATCGCAGCATCTTAGGCAGAGCAAGTGCCCAATTGCTGCGGTCCATCCTTGCGCTGTGTGTTTTCCAGAAAATAAATATAAAGCCATAGGACATTAAAGGTGTGCTCCCTTCCTAGTGCCACACGAAGGACAGCCGGTATAGGCACGGCTCTGCGCAGGGAGGTGGTGCAGCAGCCTGCTCTGTTTCAAAGCTCTCTGTATTAATTTTTCCCTGTTGAGCGTACAAAACTCTACACATTGCAGCCCCTTTGCTCCCTTCAAACCACAAAGCAAAAAGACTCCTTCAAATGTACTCATGGAAAGGTGCTGGTTGGGATGAAGCGCTGAAATGGGCTGGGAGTTTTTCTGGTGTGATCAAAATTACCTGTTGTGGAGCAGAAATACAGCAGGATTTAGGCTCATAGGGGAAATGACATCGAGCACAGATATTTTATTTGGGTGAATGCAGAACAATTGTTAATAAAACACTTCTAATGGCTTGTGTTGTTGACTTTTTCACATTGTGCTTTTATTTTCAGTCCATTCATCGTACAGATTTGTTCATCATACAAAACTGATTTCAAGCAGCTCGCCGGCTTTAGGTTGCAACCATCCAAAAACTCCAGCTTAACCCACATGCATGCCTATGGTAGAGCTCAAAAACCTGCATCAGTGCACGCTGCACCTGATCAAATGCTGGGAAGAAAGACCTGCATCGATGCTCGCCCTTCTCTTCACCGACAGAAAAAACTAGAGGGCTGAAACAGGTTACGTTACCTTCTCAGTGCATTTTCTCTTCGTGGTTAGAGGAGGCAGATTAAAATCTGGACTCCAATGGAATGATGTTTAAGAGGCTCCACATCTTTTTTTCAAGGCAAAATAATGGTTATTCAACTAAGATGATATATCTAGATATGAAAATTGAGAGCATTCTTTGAAAAATGCTGCCGACTGTGAAAGGCTGCTCTTTCACAGAGGTATCCTGAGTGAAGATGTTATCTGCTGGTATCTCAACAGGACGGTTTTCAGAGCCTTAAGTGGAAATTCAAATCTGCTTCCAAGGGAAGATTGTTAAAATATATAATGCATAGAGAATTACAGACTTTCTCCTGAGAAGTTTATGGATTCATCCAAGAACCACCTCCCAAATTCTTCAGTGTTGCGTTTGTATGGGAAATGGGGAGCTGCAATTACTCCCTTTTTTGATGTCTTTGAATGACACGATGAAAATGTCACCAAACTGCCCTCCATAAGCACACATGGAGCAGTTTGTGCATGGACACATCTGTGCTAACTCAGAAATAGTTCAGAGGTCTAAGGGCAGACTATGTTCTAAGCCTGGTTTTTGATCTTCTGCTACTGGTTGGCTCCAGGGCTGGCTGGGAGTTCACTGAAGGATTTCCTGTGAACTTTACCACCTTGGTGAAGAAGTTTCCTCTTTGCTTTGGCAGCTCAGTCACACCAGCCCAAAGTGCACGACTTTGAGAGATCCGCTGTCTCCAGTCTCCTGTGGGGCACAAGACAGGTAGGATCAGACATGCTGCAGGGACAGGCGCTGAGGGATGGAAACATGGGTATTGAAACACCATCCCAACCCAGGGAGAAAAGACAATTGCAGATACTGTCCCCTGTTCGGCTCAGGAATGGAGGATGCAGCCCTAAAGTGCTGGAGTCTGTTTTATGCCTTTTTGCAATCCCACTCCCCTGCTGCTCTTGGGGAAACCAGGGGCTGCAGCTCATGATGTCCCATGAGGTGGATATGGGGTTGGGATGCACGGCGATGGGAGCTCCACCTGCCCCTGAGCCCCCTTCCCCAGGACTTGGAAGCCTATTGGCAAAAGTGAAACTTTAGATTTTGGTTACCTTTTAATTAAAACACACTGCAAACATCACAAGGCTGGGTTAACACCAGTGGGTAGCAAACCAGGTGTTCAAAGTGACGCAGGGACATGGCATTTTGCATTCCTCATACAATGCAAATATGTGATTTCAGCACAAATTCCCTCTCTGAGCTCGGTGCCTGTGCAGGGTAGAAATCCCAGCCCTCTGGTTTTGCAAAGGACATGGTGATGGCAAGAATATGTGCCACAAATAGAGGTTATTTCATAAGGCAGGCTAGCGTGCCTGCGAAATGCATGAAATACTTTGCCTTGGAAAGTGCTGTAGTCTAGTGAGTCATTGCTTTCTTTTGAATTACAGATGAGTAGCCAGCCCTTCACCCTGCAAGGAAAAAAACTAGGTGTGGAGCTGAAAACAAAGGGAAATGTGTGCTTGTCCTGTCTGAAGGAGGGCAAGACACGCCGGCTGGCGTGGGAAGGCGGGGTGGGCTCGGCCCCAGGAGGTGGCTGTCAGGGCTGTGGCAGGCTCTGGCAGCACTGACGAGGGCAGACGGGACTCATGTGAGTGACTCCTGCTCCTTACCTTCAGGAAAGAGGGAAAAAAAACCCCTTAACTCTTGCAGCTTCATGAGGAACCTTTACCAGAGCAGCAGCTCCATCTCATGGCATGTGCATTTCACCACAGAGATAGGCATCACCCTCCGAAACAGCATTCCTGTGTACAACCTCCCTACCTCAGCGTGGAGGGAGCAGTAAAAGTGTGACAGCTCAAAGCGGATGCTGTGTAGACACTAAGGTTTGTCTCCAGCTTGGCACTTCCCTTGCAGGGAGATGGCAGGAGGTGGCTCTGCCATTATAAGACCCCCTGTTAATTCTCAGAGGCAGGTTGAAGATGACGACAAAGCACCCCCCGAAGTCCCATTCAAACCAGTGCTTGCGTCCCAGACCCCACCATGTTATTCCAGTGTTGAAAGTAGAAGCACAGCTTCACTGCCAAGGCTGCTCCTTAGGCAAGTGTCTTCAAGGAGGTTATGAGGTGCCTTACTCAGTAGCAGCCCCCACTGGCTGTGTGCATGTGCCTTGGTTTCTGGGTGGCTGCAAGCTTTCTGTGGGCTCTCCTTGCTCTCTGAATGGCACTTGTTGGAGTCACCAAAAAACAGGATTGATTTTTCCCTGCAGGGCAGCCACAGCAGTAAATCCTTGCAGAGCATCAGCAGCTGAAGGTAAGGGGTGGCTCTTTTTACCCTAGAGCCCTGCCTGATGCAGGGGGGCTTCTGCTGGGCAGGCTGGAGAAAAAAAATCCACATTATGTCTGACCATTTAGAGTGCAGGGTTGTCTGGGTTCAAGGCTGTTCAAGGCTCAGGGTCCTGAGTGCATCAGGAAGGTATCTGACCTGGGTTTTGTGATTCGTGCCTCTGTCCGGGGGGAGGTTAACAAGAGCCCGGTTCTGCAGACCTAACCTAGCTGCTTCTTAAAGAAACACTTCTAAAAAGAACTATTTGCAAACCTCTCTGGTCACACTCAAGACACAGTGGTGTCGTGTGGGAAGCCTGTGATGTGGCATCAAGCTTGTAGAGGTGTTTAATGTTAATCAAAGGCTGAGGAGTGATAATGACTAGAACCCTCTTCTGTCATCTGCATCTTTTCTGGTGTAGCATCCCAGCAATAAAAGACGCTGTAGTAATTGGACAAGAGTTGATTTTCACAGCGCAGGAAGAGCTCTGTCCAGGAGCAAGGGAAGCCAGGACTGCAGTCCTGCTGCCTATGGTAATGAGCACCTAGTCATCCAGAGAAGGAAAGCATGAATATCCTGACAGGAGAGCATCTACTTGTGCCCTGGAGAGTTCAGATCGTGGGGCTTTGCATGGTAATGATGTGGTCCCGCTCCAGCAGGCAAAGGGAGGAGCAGTATGGGAAGGCACACCCTGTAACTGAAAAGCCACAAAGGCATTTTGGACCTGCAGGTATAGCAGGATAGAGGCAGTGGTTTGCTTGGAATCCCCAGGTCTGAGGCAGAATGGAGGATCCCTTTAGCCTCCTGGAGTGGGAAGTACAGAAAAACCTCTTCCCTGTGCTTCTGTGTTGCTCCCAGAAGGCTGTGCATTTTCTCCTGGGAATTCTTCTCAAGGGCATGATGAAGGTGGGAGAAGATGAAAGTGGGAAAGAGAGCAATGCCACAAAGGAGCAATGCCATGGGGAATTATTTCAAACATCTGTTTTTTCAGGCAGAGACTGCCTGATTCCAGACTGCAGGAATGGCTACGTGGAAGGACATGCCTGTTAGGATCCATAGGTACTGCTTCATTTCACTGGAAGTGCCTTGTTTCCCTTGGCTAGCATCACATAAAAGCTTTCTGGATGATAGGTATTTAGCTGAGTGTTAACATAATAAAACAACCGTTTGGTAGCTGTAAGGCACCATTGGCTTCAGCATCTCAAATTGCCATAAATCAGATCAGTTTCCAGTCCAGAAACAACAGAGCAGTTGCCATTCACATTTTCCAAAGGGTCTTGTACCAAGGTTGGTGACCAGGTGACCAACCTAGTTTGCTCAAGATTATCAAATCCCAGAACAAAGCAGGCCTCTGGAGACCACCCTGCTCAAAGCAGCAAGAGCAGGCTGGGTTTCGAGCAGCATGGCCCTCAAGGCTACCTCCATCCTATCTCTAGCCTTTCCTGGAAGACAGAACTGAACATGAACATCAAATCCTGCCCCTACCAAATATTGTGGATGGAATGCTCACCTCTTGTTCAATGCACCCCTCTTGCTTGAAGAGCTGTACCCAACCAAGCCATGCACATGGTGAGAATAACTGCAGTTTACCCTTGCTCCTCTGGTAACTACTTATGCTGTCCCACCTTCGTCTTCAGTGATGGGCTCCTCTGGCCAGTGCTGAACCCAAACCAGTTTGGCAAAACCACATAGTCTGTGTTTGTCCTACCTGAAGGCTGAGACTGCTGCAGCAGCCCTTGCCCATCACCACCCATGCACCAAGGGACCGCAGGACCCATGTTCCCTGTGCTAGCACAAAGCCACCGGCACTGCTGGGGTCACGCAGGTGGCCCCCGTGGTAGCATGGTCTTGCCTTTGAGACATCTCTTGCATGCTGCAGGGCTAATGCTTTCCCTTAGAAACCAAACCTTGTTCAACTGCTTGAGTGTTGTTTGGCTGTGTGACAGCCTTGCTGCTCTGGCAGGTGACTGGGAACATTTTGTTGCACGATCTTTACAGTTTCAGGGAGGAGAAGCTTCCTCATAGCTGAGAGCAGCAGCAAGCAAGGAAGACGCACGTTACGATACACCTACAGAAGATAGGGTCTGTGTCGGACACCTCCCCGCTGAGGCCTCCATGGCCATTTGCACTGGGAATTGGTCACTTCTGCCTCCAGCCTTTTGCCAACAAACTGGTGAAGGGAACAAAGCAAATCCTGCTGTGGGCAGCTGCAGAGATCTTCCTGCAGAACTGACTATGCAAGAAGGGCTGGGTTTTGGGTGTGCTCCCCTTGCGTGGCTCCGAGCCCGGTATTGTGAGGGTTCCCTCTGAAGCAACATGTGGGAAGTGGTGGTGGTGGGACCTTGGGGTTGGGCTGTCCATCAAGGCTGGCATTGATGCAGCAGGCTGGTGGTGGTGTCCAGGTGTAGAGCTGCTGCTGATGGCAGTTTTGGGTTGGATTTGGGATGGGTTGAGCTGAAGGCAGAGGTCGGTCCAGCTAGAAGGAGCTGCTTTGGTCTCTTGGGTGCTGTTTCCTGCATCGGTACCCAACTGCTACAAGACTTCTGAATTTACACACACCATTAAGTCAGGACAGAATGGCCTTGAAAATGTATTCCCAGAAGTGCACAGATAGTGTTGCATTTCTACTCTGAAACAAACTGG
Source organism: Coracopsis vasa (assembly GCA_026283785.1). Taxonomy (NCBI): domain Eukaryota; kingdom Metazoa; phylum Chordata; class Aves; order Psittaciformes; family Psittacidae; genus Coracopsis; species Coracopsis vasa. The sequence goes on from JANHGB010051429.1 coordinate 9,994, forward strand.
TGTGTGCAACAGGCTCCCCCTTACTCAGCAAGTCATTTCCCTTTGTATTCCATCGGAGCTGCTGCCTCCCTTCCCTCCATCCTGCAAGAAACTGAGCAGCTCAACAGGGATGAAGGTGCACAAGCAGCTCTGCAGTGTGTGGAGAAATCAGGGCACCTACACTGGGGTTGCAGAGGTCACACTTTGACCCACCAGCTTTTAGCAATGGTGACTGCTCAGCTGCAGTAGCTTTTTGGAACCAAAGGATGCTTTAACCACTCCCTTGTGTAAGTCCTTAACGATGAGACAACAAAGCTTTCTTCTTTGTATCACTCTCATTATACAGCCTGTATGTGTGTGCTTATGGATTTTATTGTGATAGTCTGGAGCTTTCACATGAACTTCTCAGTTTATTAATTCAGCTGCTTATGTGAGGGCAAGGAGCATCTTACACGCAGCTCAGGGAAGGAATAGATAACTTCTGGATGACCCAGCTGCAAACCTAGGAATTCTACCAATGTCTCCAGACCATCACTGATGCTGTATTTTACTTTACTCCGTATCCTGAGGCCACCAAAGCCATCCGAAGGCCGTCAAAGACATCCTTTCGAGTATGGGGATTTCCTGCCAGCAGGACCACGGCGCAGCAAACTCTGTCACCTGCTTCCCAGCCTTTCCCCATCCTCCACCCAGAGATAATGCGCAGGGGCCCACGGGAGGCTGCAGAGGTGGGGCCGGCGCGTGTTGTTCTCTAGTGCTTCGGGACTGGTAGAACAGCTCTTAGAGCACGATTTTACTTGGCACGGGCTGGTTTTGTAATGAAAGAAATAAGTAAGTAAGTGCCATCCTGCTCTGCTGGGAGGTTGAAGCGTTTCCTTTCTACTTTTTTTTTTAATGATCTATTTGTACCGAGGCCAAACACTGAATGCTTCAGCCTCAAAAATAAAAGTTTCAACAAGAACTGTAATTGGGAGGAAGCTACAATACAAGCACTCCTCACTCTTGTGCCTCCGTCCATGCTGCCGCGAGACAGCTTTTATCATATTGTATTTTATTATATTTATTTTATTTTATTTTATAATTTTATTTATTTTATAATTTTATTTTATATTTTCATGTTTTTCGTTTAAAGTGGAACTGAAGGAGTGCGTTGGTGCTGCTGACTCATCAACTCTGGAGACAGGCTCGCCCTGTGTACGTACTCTATACGCATCCCCACTGAGACTCAAATACCTGAGGCACCAAACCAGGCTGTGAGGTAATAACCCCACAGAGACAGGGGATAGCTGATGGATTTGGAGGGAGAGGTAGGGTCTTGAAGCACACAGTGAGGTCTTCTCCAGTTCTGGTGAGAACAGGAACAACCAAGCCAGTGTGGAAGAGGGTGGAGGACATAGGACTGGAGGCTGGCAGTGGGGGAAGGGATGGTCTGTCTTTTTTGGCAGCACCTTAAAATCAGCTTAAAGCATCATGAAACCATAGGGTAGTATTTCACCCCTTTTTACTGTGGTCTCACGCTTGAAAGCGCCAATACAAGCGCCAGCTAGCTTGTGTAAGGCGAACATGGATGGAGGACAATAAGTTCTTTCTTAGGTCCCATCCAACAAGCATCAAATAATACTAATTTTCAAGTTTTATGCACAAAGCCGCAGATGAAGCCCCGCTCTAGCAGTGCGGTATAGGAGCATTTCTACCAATTTCAGTGAGAGCCCTGCAGGCAGACAGCTTGCAGGGACAGGCTCGGGGAGTTTCAGGAAGCTGCAATATAGAGTAAATAATAATAATCAGCAGGAATAAAAAAGTAAATCAGAACTGGGTTACCTGCTCTGAAGGAACTGCTCTCAAATTTCCTGCAAGAAAGAAAGATCACCATGTTATTTACATTCCAGTTAACTCGCTGAAAAACCCAAACAAACAAGGGTATGGTATTAGGTAACTCTTTCACTTTTATGATAGGACGCAGCTATTTTATATCCTGTTATTCAATGGATGAATTACAATTTTTAATATGTTGTTTATACAAGTCCACACATGTGGGATGCGAGTATTCCCTCAAACACTACACCAAGTTAAAGCAAAAGTGATTTTTGTGGATAGGGCAGCATGGAGACATGAAGCCAGCAATGGATTGGGGTTCCTGCATTGTTCCAGCTCTGTGGGGAGCTGTAGCAGGCGTGGGATGCACACAGTGGGTCAGAACTGTGGCTGCAGCACACCTGCAGCAGGGTAGCTGTGGGGTGGTGGAGCTGCCTGCCTGAGTGTTTGCCTTGTGTCCGGGAGGGCTTTGCAGCCCGTGTGCTGTCAGGTTGCTGCTGGAGGTGCTTGAGGATGAGGCTTCATGTTACAGCTTGAGCTGTATTAGCAGCTGCCAACATCAAAAAGAAGTCCTGCTGCAGGCAATGTGCTTCTGCCCCTCACTTGGTGCTGTCTGTGGTGTTCTCTGGTCCCCAGGCAAAGCAGTTTTGTTCAGGGGATGGGCAAAAGCCGACAGGAAAGAAAACAATCTTTTTTTGGTTGGATTAATATGGTGGTGGTCCCCTGGGTGATCCCATGAATGTGGGTGAAAGAAGGTGGGAAGGTGGAAGAAGAACCTTCCTGTTTTGATGGTGGCAAGTTGCTAGTTCAGCTTCACCATAATGTGGAAACGCACCTGTAGTTGGTTTGTTTGAAACTATCTATTTCAGTTGTGGCTATAGGAACCACAGTTATGCCTCGCCTTTCCGTGTCAGTGTGCCTGGAGTCTGGCTCAGTTCCTACATACCTGTCAGCACAGTGATGCGACACCTGGACAAGGCAGGAGATAAAAATCCTCGTTTCACCCCTTACGCAAATACTCTCACATATCCTTACCTGACTGACTTTACAGGATGACTCTTTAACCATGACTTTCTCGTGCTGGACTACTCCTCTATTATACTGTTGCACTGCTTTGACTCTGCTACAGAGGAGGTACCAAACTCTGCTAAAGCAAGACAGCCACATCTGTTTACTCCAGAACCATTTGCAAAAGTGGTGTAAAACACGGCTTCACAAGCCATGTAACTGGTGAGGCTCTGCTGCTGGCCATTGCACACTGAATAACAGAGCAACAATGACCAAAACTAATACACATTTTCCCTGTCTTTGTCAAAACAGGAATTACACTGCAAGATGAGGAGATTCCAATAATCAGTTGATATATTCTATGTTGTGGGAGCTGGTAGCTGAGTCCTTATGCCTCTCCCTGCTGGGTATACACAAACCAAACTCACTCTGCAAAACCACTGGCTCATTTAAATTCCCAGATCCAAATTCTTTCTCAAGATATCAATCACCATTATTTCTAGCTTCATCCCTTTGTGCATATTTGAAAGAGACTTGTTCTCTTACCTTCCTGGCTGCTGGAAAAGGGTTTCCTCACCAGGGAGCTGGTGCAGCCGTCCGCTCCAGGCTTACACTCAGTGTCTTCTGCCTGTCTGTGGCTGGTGGGCCTTTGGAAACAAAACAGAAGTGATAGAAGGGGAGGGAGCAAGGGCTGAAGAGTTGGGGAGACACTGCATAGCAGAGCAAAGCTGTTTTGTTTGCTTTCTATCTTTTCAAGTACACAGCAGCCTGTGTAATTCCCTGGCTACAAACTGTAGCTCTCTTTTATCAGATGCCAGTACGCTTGTTGACTGAGTGTCACTAGGATCATTCATTTGGCCATGCAGTCGCTCTAGCATCGTCCTGCCATTCAAAGACACGGTGTAAAGCTGGTGTAAAGCTGGTGTTTTTTGGAGCAATTAAAGTTTTGTTAAACAGGACAGGCTGGGGATGTGCAACACACGTAGCGCGCGCGCCTGGCACTGCAGCAGGAAGGCAGGCGGATGCTGGGAGATGAGGATGTCAGACCCAAAAGACAGCACTGATTTTCTGTGATTTTTCAGTTAAGCCCTGTCCCATACCACTTCCATCATTGAAATGCAAGTTCAAAGGAGCTGCAGGGAGGAGAACACCAGGTATGTGTTACAGAAAATGCAGATGGGGTTTTTTGTTCCTTTTTTTTGTTGGTTTTGCTAGTCTCGGTTTCTTCCCTCATCATTAACCTCTGCTTATGTAGGCGTGTGGAAAGACAATCCATTCCCAAGGCAGTGGAACTGGAAATCTGGAGGCCATCTTGTGCTATTTTGGCTTGCTGACTCGCTGCTTGTCCTGCCATTTGCAAACTGCCAAGTGCCTGGCAAAGGCCAAGGGAGAGTTGCCTTCAGCAAGAATGAGTCAAACAGAGAAAATAAACTAAACCTCTCCTACCACGCCAGCTGGGAATCCCTCAGGGGGGAATTCTCCTCATTTGGGTGGCTTTTCCTCCTCCATGGACATAGTCACGCTTAACTCAAGTAGTGTTTTCCTCAAGGGTGGCTTTCAGATATGACAGCAGTGTAGTTGTGAAAATGAAAATGTGAATGCTTTTGTGCAGCATGTAATTTAAATGCCCAAGTGTAAAATCTCACTCGGCTTTGATAATACAAATAATACATTCCAGGCATAAAAAGCCCTTTATTACTGATGAGAACATAAATAATTAAAGAAAAATCTCAGATTTTCCCTGTGCCTTTGTCTTCACACTACCAGTCAGGCGATAGCTATTCAAGCAGCTGGGCATCTGTAAAGCAACTAAAAGCAACTCTTCTCATCAGCTTTCCTGAAAACATTTTTAAGCTGCAGTAATGCAACTCTCTCATCACGCTAAGCTTTATTGGTTCAGCAAAAGAAACTAAGAAACTTCATTGGAGACCAGATTATGCTGGTTGCAAAATCAGAGGGATCCTTCTGCTCTTCGACCCCATTATCTCCTCTGTAGTGTCTTGATCAGCTTTCTTACACAGAGCCTTGGATTCTGCCGAGACCTGCAAATTGCTTTTTTGGCTGCCAAATTGCCATAACCGGTCTATTTTTATGTTTTAAAAGAGCGTAAAACCCTCCATCCTCTTTGGATGTGTCTTTAAAATTGACCAGTACTGGGAGGATTTCATGTATATCCGAAGGCTTAGAAGAAGATGTTACCTCTACTGAGCTTCTAGTTTTACAGTCAACAGACATGAAAAGCCCAGCGGGGATAAAAGGAACTTAACCAGTTCTGTCTAATGCATATAAATCTACCTAAGAGCTCAAGGCACTGGAAGTACTCAATGAGCCACGTTTATCTCAGTCTAAGATACAAAAATGGGTCTTCAGCTCACATGCCACATGTCCCATTTTGATGCCAAGTTAATATGAATTAAGAGACTGAGATGAATAAACAAGGTCAGTCTGGGCTGGGCCAAGTTGAATCAATGTAAAATAATTGTCAGTATTTTCTGTCAGCAATGCTGGTTTATCTTGGCTCGGGATTCTCGGCGCTATAGATTAGAAAATGTTTTCAGTGGAACAGTTGGCAGCTATTTTATTGGTTTTGCTTTGTTTTGTGAATGCTGGAAAAATTTCCATTAAGTGTACACGCTGCTCATGTGATGAAGCCAAACTGCTTTTCCAAACTTCTCTTTCTTCAAGTGTGCTATCGTGTTAATACGTTAGCTATCTAATTTAATCAAGAGGACCTGTGTCTGGAATCAAGAGGCCATGGAGCACACCTTGATGTGTCTCAAGTACTTATGGGCTAATAAGGGTTAATTTTGCATTTTCGAGGCGCTGTACACACACTGACTAATTAATTTGCCCAACACCCCTTTGAAGTTAGTAACATATTATCTCAGTTTTACAGACGTAGAAATTGAGAGTGCAACTTCACACAGAGCCACACGTATTTATTTGCCTGCTGTTGCATTCTGGATGCACGTGAAGCTCCTGTTGCCTTCACCAGGGCTGGGCAATGGCAAAGTATGAGAAGGGAGGGTGCAGCAACCAGGCAGGATTAGCACTGCTGAGCTGCTGGATTCCACTTCCGTGATGAATTTCCTATACAACATCGCCTCTTAATAGAGTTACTTTGGAACTTGAAATTGCTAGGACAGATAGAGCAGCTTGTAGGATTATGCCTGGAACCATGGCAGACTGTATTTCTCAGCCTATATTCCTGCTATTTTAAGACCAGGTTTGCTTTGTGGTTAAAGAAGACTTCTGAAAATAATAACTAATGGTGGAAGAACACAAGAGGTGTCATAATGGTGATGACTGCTTATTTTGTTTAATTGCATGTAACAGTGGAGTAAGTAAGAAATCTGCTTAATGGGTTCTTTACATAACATACAAAAGGGGATGCAGTGGGATAATTTTAGTTCTCTCTCTCTTTACACTGATTTAATAACCAACATATACAGATATGAACCTGTCATGCAGTTTTCTCTTAACGTTTCCTGAGGTTTGATCAATTATGCTACTGAATCGAAATATACAAACATGCTTCTGAGCTTAAATAAAAGACTTTTATAAAAGTAGAAAAACATGTATTTTAAGTACATAAGCAACAGGAAAGCTTTGTGATAAAAACCACTGTGATGTTATATACTTTCACCTTCTACCCTAATCACTTGTATTGAAAGCAGAGATATCCCAATTAAAATAGGAGTAGTTCTGGCTTGGGGGATGGGGACAAGGTGGATGGAAAAAGCTAAAAAAAAAAAGCTTCCAACCCAGCTTCACATACTTCCTGACACTACCAACAAATGGAAGATATTTAAACCCTCAATGCATTATAGTATGGAGACAGAATGACGCATTGACTGCAGCTACCAGTGCCAATGGCTGAGGAGTGAGTGCATCCATATAGCTCTGTGCTGAATCTTATGTGCCAAATTCTGGCACAGTCACTGGCTGACTCATCCAGAAATAAGCTGTCCCACAGGGAGTCAACGAGTTCCTTTAACACATTGCTGAGAGGATTGGTATGCTACCTTGGTCCTCTGAACAACAACATCCATACTTTCTGAAAATATTTTCCTCATTTACAAGTAGTAAAAAGGTTATACCGATCAAAACGTTTCCATAAGTAGGTAACAAGGATACTAAGACAAGAACTGCTAGACTATAACGTATTTGGCATGTGGAAGGAAAGAACAGCAGTGGTCAATGGCAAATGTAAGCCAGAGATGAGAGCTTTGTCTTGTAAAATTATTCACTGGCCTGTGCATTGTGCATTGGTGATATTTAACTGTCCTGTTCATGTCAGAGTGGAAGAACTCATGCAGCAGATAAAATGCCTCGATCTGGAGTGTTGTTCTGCAATCTTTATAGCCCGTAACTTACTCTGTGTGTGTATGCACAGTTCGGGAAGTTGACTACAGTTCTCTGCTGACAGCCACACTATTGCTGCCTTCATGAAACACCATGGAGTTAAGCCAATTTTCTCTGTAAAACATATTTTAGTCCCAAACCATGTTCTCTCCTTTCTGACTGCCAAGGCAAGAAGAGAAGTCAGACTTTGTCTAGAATAAGATTTCAAAGAAATAAAACCCTAAGACTATTTTATGAATGATTATTTTGGTTCCAGCCTTTTCTGTCCCTTTTCTGTCTCTGTCCCAGACTATGAGCTTTTCTTGTTACGCAAAGGAGATGATGACGGGAAGAGTTAACTGAAGTGATTTGTTAATCAATCCAAACTAGCCTTCCATTACACATACGAAGACACCAGGGTCCCTGAAGGGCATCAGCAACAGGATTTATTAAGTTAGTTAAACAGTAACGTCTTCTGCTAGTCTTCACAGGGCCCTTGCCCAGGGCTCCTGCTTAGGTGTAATTCATGAGATTACACCTCACCTGTCCCAAAACAAAGGTTCTGTCAAAGCTGAAATATAGGAAGGAAAGATGTCTAGGTATGTGCTAGAGATGAGCTTCCAAAAACTTGGGTGAGATACAGATTTGGGATAGTATCTGGGTCTGGCAGGGCTGCTAGTGGTCATGTAGGTCAATTGATTTCACGGGTTTGGTGGTACAAAGACGTAAAGCCAAGGTAGACAACAAAAGATGCTGGAAAAGAAGAAAGAACAGCTGTCAAGTGCACTTGCTGAACATCTCTACAGTCCCGTTGTGGTGTTTTATATTGATTAGGGGAACCACTGCTACCCAGAAGACAGCAGAGCCTGGGAGTACTTGAATTCATGCAGGCCAAGTGCATGAGTGGTGCTACTGGCTTTGTGTGACTTACAATTAACTTCTATGGATGAGGTTGTGGGTTTTTTATAGCAAGATTAATGACACTGAACACTGATGCTCTACTGGCAAAGTACAGATTTATTCTAGGTTGGAAGGAACTCTGGAAGTAATCTGGCCCAATGCTCTTCTCAAAGCAGATTCAACTGTTCAGTTACATTCAGCTTCAAGATGGATCTGCGACCCAGAAGAGACTTGTGCCATATAACAACAGAAATGAACCATCAGCATTGGTGAGCATTCAGAAGGTCAGAAAGAACAGCAGTACATTCCCTCGCATTAAACTTGGAGCAATGCTCAGGATCCCAGATCTGAGCTGACTCTTGTCACATCACCAGCAAGGACATTTGCTGTAGGAAGTCATGGTATGCCTTCATGCAGGGGATGAAGCAAACAAAAGCTAAAGACTAAGCTTGCATGCCAGATTACAGATCAAGTCCTCAGAGACAGTATCTCAAGGATTTAAATGATGCTGAGGAGGCAAATCAACAAGTTGCCTGCAGTAATACATACAAAGCACGGCAGAAGTGATTTGGCCAAGACGGGAGGCTGTATTGTGCATGCTGTTAGGGAACAGAGATGAACAGTAGTAAATCTATTACAAAAATGGAATTTTCTTTTGTTTCTCTTGAGGGGAAAAGACTTCAGAAGTGAATAGGAAATTATTCAGGATGTGCATTTCTCTCACTGGTGAGCTGAATACATGAACACTGAAGACCAGCGTTAAACAGCATGCGAAATGGAGAAAGTCAATAATGAAACAAAAAATGACCAAGCTAACGAATGACGAAGGGCCTTCACAGGAGTGAGAATGTGTCCTGATTATTGATTTTGAAACTGCAGGTAGTAGTTGGAGGCTGGGAAGAAGTGGACAGTGGAAATGTCAGATATGAATTTGTGATATGGGAAATCAGTTAGAATAATAATGTTGCTGCGCACCGCTAAGATGCCCAGCTACAAGCACTATACAGCTGTGATTTCATAAACTTCACTGCGTTTTAGTAAGGCACTATTATTGCCATTTTTTGAGTAAATTCACTGAGGCAGAAGAAAGCAAATATTGTTTAATTTGGGGTTCACATGTTGGATCAATTTCCTCAAGTGCTGCGTAATCACCTACCCATTATAAACCATGTCCTGTGCTGATGTCTCAGATTAGGAGCTGAATCTCTGGTAATGCTGAAGTATATCTTGTCCACAGAGATGATACATTGCAATAACTGCCCAACTGAGAACATCCCTATTTATGCAGGCTCCTAACATTCAGAACCTACCTTTCTTTATACAGATTTCTTCACATGAAGAAGTCTGCTGCAGACTTGGCATCAGATGTAATTACAGAAAACAAACTGTGAAACTGGAGGCAAAACACAAGCCACAGTTACGTGCTTGTAACCATCTGTGGGTTTTCTTTAAGCACACAGAAGAGGTTGCTGGAGTCACCTATGCCTCAGCAGGTGACCTTCCCAGACAGTTGGTGTTGTCACAGGGAGTGCCTTTAAAACTCAGATCGTGTTGGCAGGCACCAAGTGACTGTGGCCAGCCAAGGGACCCATGAGAAGTTTTCCCTTACACCTCTACAAGAAGCAACCAAAACCTCAGTCCTTTCCTTAGGCAGTTCAGCTGTAAGCACCGGGTGTCAGCAGGAGGAGGAGATGGTCGCATGGGTGAGGAGCTTGCTTTATGCTCGCCAGCCTGGCAAGAAGCAAACTAAAGCCTGAGGAAATCCCAGCAGTTCAAGGAGCTCTGGCTATTGCAAGGAGCCACTTGTGAGGCTCAGCAACTTTTGGTGACCCACCTGGGCAGGTGCAGGTGAACGTGGTCAAACCAGGTGGCCTGGGAGTAGAAGCAAAGTTGAGCTGGGCAATCTCTCTCCCAAGATGCCTGATGAAGGCAGACATGGGACTGCCAGAGATGTGTGAGTCATTGCAAGCTCTGAAAGAGAAAAGGTGAGCTGAAGGGAGGATAGCGTGTTTATACCTTGGGATCATGGCATGCTGGGATTAGCCTCTGCTCTAGTGCACTGTTAAAGTTGCTCCTTTTATTGGAGCACTTGGAAAGTTGTCTGTGGTCAAGTAGAGTCTCCAGCATGATCTTACTGTCTTTATTATTTACCCATATCAATATGGTGCTATCTCTATCCCAAAAGTTAAGACAGGATAATCATGTGCTATAGTTTTAAAAGCAGACACCACCTCCAAATCCATCAGGGATCCCCAAAAGCTTTAGATGGTGTTCTGTACCCTAAAAGGTGTAGGCTATGTATAAAATAAGTATTTCAGTAGTGGTGTGCAGCTGGTATATTGGATATTATATCTAATACTGCAAAAGCTCAATCTCTTCATGTGAGAAAAGACAGAAAACTAGGTAATACATAGATTTTCAGAAGAAATATGTTTCTTGGCCATTCACAGAGTGTTCGCACTTATATACAAATGGTTAGGATGATTTGTCAATGTGGGAGTTCAATATTGTACTTACACTAGATTTCCTAAAAATGTTTCTACATAGAGTAGGTATAGAAAATAAAAATAAGTGTATCTATATACTCACTGGGAGCAAATAACTGTTTCTTTTCTATCAAGAATGAATAAAGAAAAATAAGAGAAACAAATGCTTTCTTAATCTTTGCAGAAGAGCTGTTTCATTCTAATTTCCCAGCCGTTGCAAGGTGGTGTGCTGGCTCACCAGCAATAAAAGCACTTAAAAGAACCCCAACAGTCATCAAACCTGTTGTTTCTCTCAAAATAGGTAAGTTCCAGGTTCTAATCAACTTTGGAGGAAGGACACTCTGGAAAGATCATCCCAGGGATTTGATCACAGGCTAGTGATGAGCTTGCAGAAATTTGTAAAGATCATGTTCGGTTTTTGAAAGTTCTGCTTACTGTAGCTGTTCATTTGCTGCATTTCCATTGCTGTATTTCTGTCTTCTGCACATTCATCAAGGAAGGCTGTCTTTGCCCAAATGGTTTAACTTGAAAATGGAGATTGCTTTGCGTCCATGCCATGTCCTTCTGGCCTCCATGTTTTTCTTAGTTCCTGCTTACTGTCTTAATGTTTTATTGTGTTTATAGTCATGAAGCAGATGACAACTGAGGGTGTCAGGAAAGTTCAGAATATCAAACTTACATTTCAAAAGTATTTTAGTTAATTGCTCCTCCCTCCCATTTTCTGTTTGGAAATACAGGATTTTCCTTGGCTTTACAAAACATCTTTGATAAACACACGAGCTGCCTGTGTGCCCTTTCCTGTGCTGCTCACCTGTGGGAGCAGCTCTGTGCTGGTGGTCTGACAGCCAGACAGGGAGCAGGTGGATTGTGCTCTCCTCCGTGCTCTGAAGATCGGTCAATGAAAGCTTCCTGAGATGGGTCTTCTTCATCTGACTGCCCCAGGAATTCTGTTAAGATGAATCAAGATATGGTATCAGGCTTAGTTAATTTAAAAGCACCAATCAAGCTGACAACTTCGATGTCAATAAGGACAAGGGTGTCCTCTCTTGTAAAGGATGAAATTGAATGGAAAACCATATGCTCATGCAGTTTTCACCTTTGAGTCTTCCCCTTGAAAAGGAGGACAAGTAGCTAATGACCAGCAACAATAACACATCTAAGAGTCTTTGGAAGGGAGAAAGTAAGCGAGTGTTGGCTTTAGTTAGCAAGGAGGAAATGCCTTCTCTAAATTGTCAAATTCAGAAGATCTAGCTGGCTGCCAAGGTCTGCTGTATGTGAGTATTTCACCGTTGCCATACAGACCCAAGTCTTATCAATTGGACTGTTTCCCACAAGGGTATGTGTAAGTCCTTCCTTTAAAAATAAAGACTTCTTTTAGCTTTGTTCAAAATATTCTGGTTCACAATCAAGACCTTAAGTCTTCACGTAGGTGAAGGAAGGGCCTCCAATTCCCAAGTTCCAGCCTGAGCCCTTTGGGGAAGGGAACTGTTCGAAAATACCCGAACCACTTAAAAATACAGATGAGGAATTGCACATTCCAGGTGTGAGACTTAATAGAAATAAATAAAAAAAGTAATCAAACCACAGGCCGGCAGAGTTTGGATTAAGGAAAAAAATCCTGTTACAGATAAAGACTTTAAAAGATTTTTCTCAAAGTCTTAAGACCCTTTTGCGTTTATTTTCTTTTTCCCTTTTTAATCCTGTTTTTCTCCCCTTGTTCTCTGCCCTCTCAGATCCTGTATAAGCTAATCTCCACGATACCCATGGCAACACCATGGGCAGCGCAAAGAATATGACACTCTTGTGAGCGTTGCCATACTGCTAGTTTACATTTTGGCCAGAGACCCAGAATGTTTACCAGCTTAGAAGGGCAAATCTACTTTTAAGTGTTTTTGAACCTCCGAGTCCTAAAAAGCTAACACTGTCAGATTGCTTCGGACTATTTCTACTCTTCATGTACCAACATATTATTAGCATCTGTGGTGTGAGAAAGGGTGAAGTGTGGCAGCTGATTTGGCTTTCTCAGGTAACTGATACGCTTTGCTTGTGCTGCTGTTTCCCACACATGGAGCAATGTGGGAAATTGTTAAAAACAACCAACTTGGTCAGGGGCAAAACACCTCCAAGCATGCACACCACATTACAATAAGTAAAGGAGCTAAACTGGTCTTGGTGCAATTTCTCCTCTACCTTGAATAAAAATTCCAGAGAGAAGAAAAGGAGGCAAGAAAAAGGAGTAGGAACAATGCTCTACATTTAGGAAATTCAACTCCAAGGCAAGTAAAGTAGGTTTCTCTGGAGACCTCTTTTTGGAGCCTGATGCAGAGTGAGCAGCCAAGAGAATGATGGTAGCAATATGGAGAACTTATAAAGGAGAAACTGCTTTTGAAAAGCATGAAGAACTCTGGGAAAGGGCTTAGACAAAATTCCTACTGATGTGTAGTGTGGGCAAAATCCACCACAGCTCTTGTGGGACAAACTTTGACAACCTCTGCTTGGGAGCACAGTTCTCACTGCCAAGCTTCCTCCTATGAACCAAATCTTTGGTCCTGAAGAGCCTCCCTGTTCACTTCACCTTTTAAGGAGGGAAATGTTTGTTAAACCTTTGAGTTTTCTAAATGTCAAAGCTACGACGTATAGTGTGAGTCAAGCTGGTGTAATTTATCTTATTTTCCTCTCTTTTTCTTTTTCCACCTACACAGCAATGTCCAAGGCCTACAGAACTTACCCATTAAAGTTACAGACTTTCATCAATAAGGCCTATGGCTTCTCCTTAGACATCGCTGAGGCTGACCTAGCTCCAAGGATCAGTGGCATTCCAGAACGTAAAACCCTGAGAGATGCCGGGAGAGGAGCGTGTATTGAAAAAAAGAAACAAAATAGGATTGGGGCAATTTTGTCTTGATCTCTCTCCATCATACCATTAATTTATATTTTCTTATACCTGCTAAGAACCAGATCTGAAAAACCACAGACTTCTCATATCAATCACTTCAGTGTAACTAACTCATGCACGTGCTTTTGGACCTAGCAGTTTTGTAACATGGAGTGGGCTACAACTTGGAGGTATCCAGTCCTCACATGGCACACTTCTAATATACGAATACTATGAGCAATTATAACCATTGCCACTGACTTTGATATTTTACTCTGTGGATGCAGCACAGCTATACCCTATTAAGTAATGCTACTGGATCCATAGGAACTTCATGTAAACCAGAGCAGTCTGTCATACACAAGCACATCTGTAGTCAAAATTAGGGGATGAGGGGGATTCTTAGCCACAGGAGTGCAAATAAATTTCTTTGCATTTTCATACCTAAATTAAATATCTGAGACTGACATTAAATTGACCTTAAATTTAGAGAAGTTATGAGGATTGAACCTATTCTAGTCTGGGTATACAACTGCAGTGTTGCAGTAGAATGTTAGGATCAGATGCCAGCAGTGGTTCAAAGGCACAAACCCACCAGATACGAGCACTAGAGTGAAGACATAAACATTTTTTGTTGTGGGACAGTGGACTGTGTTCCCTGTGAGAAATGCCACAGCAGAAAAACAAATGTGCAAGGAATACTGTTTAAACAACACAGCCCTTCCCAAACCAGAGGCAACATATCCCACATTTAATTAAAAAGGAAAGGAGTTTGGCAACAGCGTTGTAGAGCTGCGAGAGGGTGGTGGTCCTCACATCTGAATAAGGGCTCTGGCTGGGGCTTGATGCTTAATAAAGACTTGACTTTGTGCTAACATTGGAGGTATCACAAGTTGCACCTAATATTTTGTATTCAGGTATTCTGGAATCTTCTGGCTTGTTGCACAATAAACGCTTGCTGTTTTTAATTCCAGCCTAGGATTTGCCTATCATGTGAGGATCTAGGAATTGGAATCTGAATTTGAATTTTACAAACCTGAGAGTTGGTATCGTGGCTAATGTTGTTTCATCATTAACTTATTAGATGCAATAATATGAATTATATCATGCTAAAAACCTTTATCTACAAAATCCCATTTGTCATGATTAGTATCAGCATAATGTTATACACACACAACCACACAATGCGCATTCTGCATTTCCAAAATTTGCTGATAAGCTGCTATTATTACATCTAGCAACTGCCTGAAATAGCCAAATATGTTTCTTTACAAGTCCAGTAAAAGTTCTTCTATGCTTTCATGAGCACGATGCTCTCTGAATGCTATACACAGCTGATGAGATCTCATCCTTTCCTTGCTTACACATGTGTCACTCTTTAACTGTATCTATTCTCTTTTGGGTCTGTGTCTGCAAGTCAGAAGCTGTTTCCATTCCCCAGTATCCTCCACTGGACTTTCAGGGATAAAAATGCATTTTAAAACGTGCAATGACATGGTAAAATGAAAACCTTCTTTTAATATTGTTTGCAAAATTGACAGCTCTACTTAACAGAAGCCATTAGATTATTTAGAAAGTAGCAGCTGCTCTTGTAAAAATGCATCCTTTTTTGGGGGCATGAAAAATAAACTAGTTGATAAGAGAGAGATAAGCCATTTGACTTCTTCTTTGTGTGCCCGGCATGGTATGCAGAACCAATTCTGTACAATCTGATGTTTACAGAGCAGTCGTAATGTACAACCTCCTTAGGCAACAGGGACACAAGAAGCCTGTAAAACGCTGAAGCAAGCATTTAATCACAAGTCTTCATGCTGATCTTCGAAAAATTCAATAAGTTCAAAAAATGTAACTCCTTCTAAAGATAAAATACCATTTTTTTTTGCTTCAGGAGTTGCAAATATATCCCAATGAACTCCCAGTGAACCACACAGACCAGACATACTGCTCTTTTTTAAAGAAAGAAGTAAATAGTAGAGCTCTTCTGAAAGAAACAAATCAAGGGTCTGAAGAAATGCAAATGGTTAAGCAAAGCAGTATAGTTTAGTAATAACCCAAACAATCACACTTTTTAAATAGGCATTTGAATAGCGATTTCCATGTGAATAAGTTTGTATCTCCTTTTATTATGCATTAACTTCTTTTTTTATTTTAATTTTTTATTTTGACCTGTTGAAATGAAATTCAAGCTTTTGCCAGCTTGTTAGGGGGGTTTGTTTGTTTTTTGTTTTAATTTAAGGCAAATGATGACTGCAGGAGGCACAATATTGAGCATGATCTCATACATTATCTAGTTGCTCCACCTTAACTCTACCCTGGGTTTTCTCAAACCACACACAGGTATTTCTAAAGCCACTGGGTAAAATTCTTTTGGTATCAAAATTAGTGGGAACTTCCATTGCTGACTCGAGCATCATCAGCTCTTTTTTTCTGGCTTCAATTGTTCTCCAGAAAATGTCTTTCTAAAGAAACAGACTGCAATAAAGTTGTTTAGTTTCAACAAATTCCTGCAGCAAAACCTGTGCTTTGTCTGTGTGTGCGCAAAAATGTAACTCTAAACTTCTCTGCTTCTTTTGGCCTAGTTTTCCACAGCTTCTTATTTTTAGATTATTTTTGTGTTGTTTTGTTAATTCCCAGTGCTGACATGTTTTAATTTGACAAATATAAATTGTCAAAATATTGTTTTTATAGTACTTTTAAAACTCATTGAGAACAGCTCTTACTGCTGCGAGAGCTGGAAAAGGCACATTAAATCAGAATGTCTCCCATTTTTGTTGTAATTTAACTATTTGATACCTGAGAAGATAAGGCACTTCAATCACTACTAAGTAGAAGTAACCCTTAATGGTAGCATAACATGTCATTATTTCACTAATGGGATATTAGGTGTATTAGCAGCAGCAAAACTGTTTCAATGGGAGTGACAGGAAATGTAGGAATTAAAATAAAAGGTATGTGATAAAACTAAAGAAGTAGTCAACATTTATAAACAACAACTCAATTTTTAGCATAGACTGTTATATTTCACACAGCAGTCCTCTGCAGCTTGCAGTGAAACCTGGCTTTAAAACTTTCTGCAAATGGAAATGCCAAGTCTTTACCAGTTCTGGCTGAGATTTCAATCTCTGCTACTCATTAGCTCTGCTAAAATCACACACAAAATTAAGTTAACCACTATATAGGCTGAATGGTTGATTTTATATCTCCCTGGAGCCTACGTAATCAGGTTTCTTAGGAACTACCTTAGCAGTGCTGATATTATTTAATTTTGGGGTTTTTTAAAGGTGTTTCTTACAGCATGAACCAGATGTGGTAGTACGAAGCTGTGACGGGTTGCTGAAAGAGGCTGGATAACCAAGGCTTTGCTTCAATCCCAGGCCCTTTCACTTCAAAGGCTTGACTAGTGTCCCAGCAATAGAGATCTTGCACCTCGAGATTTTATCAGTTTCCCTGAAACCATGTGAAGTTTGCCTTGTAATCTTGGCAGCCAGCAAGCGGCTCTCCTCTGCCTCTGCGGATGCATGTTAACAAGCTGGAGTGCCAAGACGCAGGATGAGCAACCTAAGGCTGCTATTGCTCAGTAATTACAGCAGGCACAGGAGGGAGGACATTCCTGGTGACTAGGCATTTTCTTTGTTTGGTAAGTGGTACTTTGGACCAGGTTTATTATTTTCTTCCTTCTTTTCATTTTAAGTGACTACCTAGAAATACCTGTTCTAAACGAAAGCTGGGCAAAAGGTGCTGGTGAGCAGAGACATTCCCATTGTTTGGTTTGAGGCTGCAGCAGTGGAAGTGTGGGTGCATGCTCCAGAGTACCTCAGTGAAAGCATTCAGGGAAGACCTGATTATTTGTAAGTGATGCTCTAAAGACTCCACAGAGCAAAAGTGCCTCCGGCATTGCAAGCCCCAACCCACAACGGGCAAAGCAGGCACTGCCGAACCTGTGTGTTCCTTCAGCTCCTCTTCATGACGCCCATGTGTGGGGCACACCCTCTGCTTGGCACTTCCAGTCCAAGGACCAAGCGTCTCTGCTCCTGGCTTCTGCCCTTCAGGCATCCAGAGGAGGGATATATGCTGGCCAGACTGGAGGCAGGCAGGCTCAGGGGAGAAGAAAACCATTTCAGGGGGTTAATTGAAAGAGAAATACATCTACAAACACAAGATGCAGAATGGAAGGCTGCAAATGAATGCTGCCAGCTGGAAGCTGGCCAAACTGATAAAGCAGAAAAGAAATTGAGGGTTAAATGTTTTGGATGCTGAAGGCTTGGAGTTCAAAGAAGAGCTCAAGGAAACTCCCAGACACCAAATCCATACAAAGAGGCTCTAGACAAACACAAGCCTTCTGCAGGACAGCTCTATCCCAAACAGAGTTTCCAAAAGCAATGGTTAAGGGATATATTTCAGCACCTGGGAGCTCTTGTGAAAGGGAAGATGATGCCCACAGGTGAGCTATGGCTGCGGGGCAGGAGTTGTTTTCCAGAGGGAAATGGCTGAGAAGTGCATCTGCCCATATTGGGTGGAAGAACAATGTCTAGCTGTGGATGTATTTTCATTGCTTGGTAGAAAGAGGCAGAAGGAAGCTACATCTGCAGGCCTTAAGGTGAAGGGAACCAGGGCAAGGCTGGAGGTCACTGCCTTTCCTGAAGCATCAGTTCTTGTCCAGGTCAGGAGGTGATATTGTACTTGATGACAACTCAGTTTTCACGAGGTATATAAGGACTGAGGGATTGCAATTAGAAATTTGTGCCTAAATCCCAGGAAGAAAACATCATTAGAAGGATGCTTTCTTTTCCAAAGAAAATCTCCATTTTGGGTCTGCATGGGCTGCTGTTTTCTACACAGTGGATTTGGAGTAGGAAAGCTGCCTTTTTCCACTGGACCAGGAAGCTGGACTCAAAACAGAGGATGGGACAACTGGTAATGTCTTTTTGATATAACGCTCTCCATGCCAGGCCCTTCTGGTGGTTTTGTGACAAGGACCCCAGCACTGACCCTTCCCTAGAGGCTATACGACAATATCACCATGGTCTTCAGTCTGTTTTTAATCAGCTGAGGTCAGAGTCCTTTACAAATGAGGTCTGCGTTGTTATCTCATGCTTCAGTGGGGTACGAGAGTGGCGAGAGGACAGCACTGCACAGCTGCATGAAGGAATCTTAGTGCAGGAATTACATTTACAGGTGGGAAAACCTTAGTTGTAATATCAACACTTTTAGAGCAGGTGCATAACTATGTCATAGCGCTGGAGCAAGGCTAGAGTTCAAGAGTTAGCTAATTGTATCTCTCTCAAAAAGGAATTGCCTCAGACCAGTTAATTGTCAAGATAACGAACTGCAGCAATTCTCCTCGTTTGGAGCTGGGCCACTAACACTGATCTGAACTGTATTTAAACTCTTGATGACAGAGACTGAAAAAGATATTGCAATACTGGAGGTACAGGTTCCTAAAGTAAAACTGCATGTACAGCTGGAGTTGAGAGGCAGTAAGGGCATGCAAGTACACATCCTGCATATCCTTTAGATATGAAGAAATTCCCTGGGGCACTGACTCTGGTGCCTGGGCAGGTAGAGTTCATCTTGAATCTTTGGGAGTGATTGAGGTCCAAAAGAATAACACAGTACCCATCAAGTCTCAATTTCTGCAATATGATGAGATAACACAAGCAGAAATTTTAGCTCCCCCCTTCCAAAAAAAGAAACAGACCCCAAAAGTAGCGATTTAACATTACTGAGGTTTTTCTGTTAGCTGCAAGAAGAAGCTCTTTTGATGCTATGACTCCCATGGCGTTGTATTCTCCCACATCCTAGGTCACTGCTGAACTTTTATCTTTTGTGCAGCAGTAGACATGAACAAGTTTGGAGGAGAGGAAAAGCAGAAGAAAGCTTCATAAAATTCAGGCTTATCCCAATAACTGTCCTCCATTTCTGCTGAAAGTGAAGTAGACAGCACCAGGTAAAATGAAATCACGTAAGTTCTTGTGACAGATCTTCTCCTCTCACTGCCAGGCACTCCTTCCCCCACAAGAGAAACACAGACCAGAATAAATCCTGTACATTGACTTAGGGGAACTGAACAGAACCGGGGACAAGCAATACCATCCCTGAAGGATGCTTCAGACATGCTTAAGTTGGGGCGCGAGACCGAGTTCCCTTGGGCTTCACTGGGATGCTCCTCCAAAGAAGCCAGGACAAAGCCTCTGCTGCTACTTGCATCTGCTATGAATGGAGTAGGACACATTGAAGTCTCTTCTCTTTGTGCTCCATCAGTGCTTTTTGGTGTTAGACAGAGCAGGAATGCTTTCCGAAGTTATTTCATGCGATAGTTCAAGCAGAAATAATGTCAGGTAAAGACCTTTGACAAAGACAGCCTGACTGGCACACCCTCTTTGGGAAAAGGATGTACTGAAACAAAAATGGCTGTTGTGCGACTATGTCAGCGCCTAAAAAAGCATCGGCATGAGAAATCAGCCAGACAGATGGTTTCAGAGTATTTCTTTTGAATGGTCTACTCTAGGAAGGAAATACTTTCTTTCTCATGTTGTTCAGAATAACCATTCTTTAAATCCATTTAATTTAGAAGAGCAAAGTGGCTTTTATTTTGGAGTAAGTGCATCCATAGGTAGAGTTCTTTCAAAATACCTAATCTGGTCATTGCCACATGTAAACAAGCCCTTATAAATTGATGGGGATGATAAGGAATTCATGGAGGCATGGCCCAGGACTTCTTGCTCAATTTGCAACACTTACTTAGACCTATGATGTTCCTCAAGGCTAGTATAGTGATCAACAGAGCTTACAGAAAGCCAGGTTAAATTTAAACAACATTGCCATACGTTTGAAAAAGAAATGAGCTTTTGAAAACTGTCTCCTCCTGTTGTCCCCTCAAGTTCCAAGTCTATCTTGAGAGAGTTGATCCTCACTTCTTTAATACCACAGCCAAGTGGTAATCTAGGATTTAGTAGATCTCAGATGTTTTGATTGCCCATAAGGCTGGGTCTAAGGCTGGCAGGGACTGGAGATGAAGTGCGTGCAGCCTCTTCTAGAACAAGCAAGTGACTGAAAAAGGGTAACTTTACGTAGCTTGCAGCTAGTTTCTTGGCTTTGGCTGCAGTAGAAATGTCTTGCTGTGCGCAGATAGCAAAGAAAGGCTTAAATAAGGCAGAAAATTACAGAAAGATCTTTGCAAAATGGGTTATGTCATCTTGTGCAACATGTAGGACGCTTATCTGTTTTTCTTCCCAAGACTTCTGTGCTGCTGGGAAAGAAAGAGCCATCTCAGACCGAAAATCTGGGCTGAGGTTGCTCTGAGTGTGTTTGTGGTGGCTTACTGCATGTGTCCACACAGCGTGGCAGCAGCAAGAGCTATGTGGGAGATGCAAAGTGACCTAGATCAGCACCCCTAATTCCTGCAGCAATTCTAGTTGCTCTGTCCTGTGCAAGTGTGATGTGAACCAAATACCAGTCATGTTAGAGAGTGACCTTGTTTTCTTAGAGAAACCTGTGTAAAAATGGATATAACAACACTCTTGACACCTACCTCACAGGATGTTGTGAAGCTTAATTAAATGTGAGTAAAAGCAAAAAGCATTCTGAGATCCTTAGATGAAAGAAGTTTTTATAAATGCAAATTATAATAATTATGGCTAGTAACCACCATCAACTACTGAAACAATTAATTCAGGTTGCCACAGGCCATCACAACAACGTGTGCAAAGAAGCATCAGCCATTTAATGACATCTATGTTGCGTGAGAACTCTAATCCTTAAAAATGCTGTAAACAAAGGAGGAAAAAACTAGACACTTGGGGCTTGTCCCTGCCCGGTGCAGTTGGTGGAAGTTTCCTCTATTGCTTCCATCCCCCTGTGTTTACATTGTGACTCTTTCCCTAGGAGAAGAGCCCACCTTAAAGATTGCATCAGTGGCATCATTTTAAGTCTGTATGATTTTTGTATTTAATGTTGCAAGGTAACTGAAAATGACTGCAAGTAACGTGGCTCACAAGAAATTGGGAAATACATAAACATAACTCTGTTTTTTGTTAATTCTCCCTCTCACCCCGTTCTCCCAACCCCTGGCCCAGCTTGCTTATAGCGTCACAGAATAGACTTTAGCTACAGGGTATTACCGAGCTGACTTTCCAAGGGTGAAAACAAAAGCTAAGCAATCAAGATGTGTCTGGCCAAATACTTAAAGGCCCAGTGCACACATTTAGTTGACAACTGACTGAAATCTGAACCATTTTGCTCAGCCTTTCTTGTTGCTTCAAAACTGATTTGGGCTTAAATAGCTAAAACCTACAGGTGTTTAAATGCTCTCTCTTGTCAGCAGAACAGCCTCATCAGACATGGTCTGAGGATGCGGTCAGACTGGAAGAGATATCCTAAGACCCCACAGGTGAATCCCAAAGAGCAGGCTAGCCCACCTGTGCCCCTCAGGCTTATTTCATTGCTTGCCTTTAAAGACGAAAATGCAGAAGAGTAGTAGTTACTAAGCACCCAACTTACCAAAGCAATTAGGCTAAATGCACTGCAGCTAGAAATTTAAGCAATGCACTGAATTTAATTTGAGAATCCATGGTCATAAGACTGAAACCTTTAACATTTAACCTAGCAGCAAATTAAATCAGCTTTCTGATCAAGTGAAAAATTCTGTGCTATTGAAGTTTGAAAGTGTGAAGCACACACTTATTAAAAGGATTTTTTTTTCCTTTTTCTTTTAATGAAGAAAACTTGGGACCAGTTAGTTGCCTAATCCAAATAACAGAAAAATGGGAACAGTATCTGTAAATTAAGTCCGAATTACAAAGCTGTATTTTTCTGGCATCTGCCAGACTAATGTGCTCATAGTCAGTGGGTTTCATGGAACAAAAAATGTTACTCTTGTTGTATAGACTAAACTTACCCATATCGATGAGCTCAATACCTGCAGAGATTGACCAAAGCTAGCTTTCCACATACCAGAAATGAAAATGCCTATGTATTTTTTCAGTCCCTTTAAAATTAATTACTATAATGCCTTTTGTACTTCAAGAATTAAGATACTAAGTTGGGAATTTCTTGGATAAGTTTTCATAAAATGAGGGCCAGGTTTTAATGCGGTGTCTGTGTGTGTATCTGCATAGAAAACTGGCAACACTGGTGCAATGTGTAGCAAACAACAATGGGTACCAACATGTTATTTCAAAGCTCCGAAGTCTAAAACTTTATTGTGATGT
>JANHGB010051429.1:32619-61330 GCA_026283785.1 Coracopsis vasa
CACACACAACATTCATACTGACATCCTGTTACTAAGCTCTCTTAATGACACTTACACACTGCTCTGTTCAACGCCTCTTGGCTAAATCCTACATCACGAGATAAAACTTGGATGCATTTTCTAAATGCACCTCAAGGCCCTAGGACATAAAAGAAGTTGGGGTATTAGAGCACGCCTTGTTTTAACCATCTCCAGAGCACCCTGATCGACACTTCATAATTCACAAGAAAGGTGTGGCTAATAAAGCCACTGAAGCAGATATAAGGGCAGGTCCTCTCTGATAGGCATTTATGGCCTGTCACTCACGCACTGTAGCGCTTTGCTGCACAGACTTGCTGGTAACCACTGTGGTTTGGGTGCCCAAAGGCCTTAAAAGCCGATGCGACCATACTGGCATCTGAAAACCCTGACTGATGGGTTGACAGTTTCCCTCCACCCCTTACATTAAAAGAGACTAATTTAGAATGAAAACGTAAAGCTTTTAAAAGGGGACAACTACCCTTTCGAAGGAGAAATTCCACCTTGTAGAAACAGCAGGGTTTTCATTCCCAGGCTGTTCTTTCCACTCCCTGGAAAGATCTTCATCTGCCTGGTAACCCCCAATTACAGAGTGGCATGAATACCAGAGTGGTTTTTCCTTTTAAAACCTCACGGAGGTAGTTTACACTATATGATGCCTTCTGCAAACACAAATACTTTCTCCCTGCCCATTTGAATAAACACTGTCAGCAGGAGCAGTGGTTGCAGATGCCACCTGGGAAGCTCAGAGCCCAGGAGGCAGCTGTGGGCAGTTCCTGATGTTACCTGTGCTTCTGAATGGAACCAGGAGGAAAGTCCATGGGAAGAGATGCAAAGAGCTGATGTCTGATGCCAGGGAAAAAAATCACCATGGCCTCACTGTCCTATTTCATTCCCTTTCTTGCTCCTCCTCTCATTGAAGTAGACAACAGGAGTTTAGAGATAAGAATTTGTCCCAGACAGATGCTCACCTTTTCAGAAAAAAGCATTTTTTTAAGAGCAGGTAGTTAACCTAGACTGCATCCTCTGATACCTGTTGAAAACAGCATTGTTTGTCAGCCACTCCTTTCATCACTTAAAGTGCATTCTGTATCCATGGAAAGCAATTAATGTTCAATAGGGAAAGTTCACCCTTACAAAGCACCTTTTCACATTCCTGCACTTCCACAGAAGATCTTCTTTCCTTACATGCCACCACCAGTCCTTCTCACACAGACATGCATCTCCCAGAGATGTTTGCTATCTACCCAGTTGTCATGTTGTCCTTGCAGTCCTTCCTTACAGACTGACTCTGCTCCCTCTGCTTCTTTTCTGACTTAGGGTGGAAACTCTTCCTTGCACTTCATGTTTTATGAGACATTTTGGGATTGGTTTAGGCTCCAGGTGGGAACTCAGCCCACTGCAGGGAGAAGGGATCAGTCAGAAGGCAACTGTCACCATGATCCCTTGTGATCTGTGAAGAGTGGCTTGAAGCAATACTCTGTCTACAAGAACAGTGCTCTGCTTAAAGCAGGCTTACAGATCTCTGCTGCTTTTGGGTCTATTTTACTATGATTTTTCTTCAAAATCAGCAAAATTACCTCTGGACTCACCTAAACTAACTCTGGGTGGGAGTGCCATTGAGCAGCTTGTGCCTGGCCCTGGAGCCTCTATTTATACCTCTGCTGGGCCCCCGATTGAGCAGGGTGTACAGCCAGCTACACTGGCCAGTGCTGGGGGCTCTTGAACTGCTAGCCCAGCTGGCAATTTCATCTGCTCCCTTTGTACCACAAACAAGAAGAAGAACCTGGTCTGAAACCACATGTAAAAATAAGGAGTTCAATTCATATTTCGAAATCAAAACAGACTGTAGGATAGCAGGAACTTTCAAGCCCCATCACTATCAATATAAAGAAATATTTAATCACTGCTATTTAAACCAGTAGAAAGCAAAAGAGAGTTAGGATACAAGTAAACTAAAGAATAGGAGACAGCTTCCAGGCAAGCTGAGTAGCACAAGTATAGAAGAATATCATTGTGGCAACTCTCAGTATGAAAATGGTCAAGGTTTACTTCACCATCTTGCATTAGCAGGTGGCTGGGGCCATTTAATCAGGCATCTTTTGTATTCCTAATACCTATAATTTTCTATTATAAAGACAAGGTCAAATTGGCACATGAGACTTTACTTTCCCCGCCCCCATCTTGAAGGGGGCAGGGCTACCAAATTTTGGAAGCCTTTGCTCTCATAATGAGAACTGCAGCTATCCAACATGGGGAACTGTAGTAAAGATGGTCCCTGAGGACCCTTGCCTTGGCTAGGATTACTTACTCTTGCTTGTGCAGCGCATGCTCAGGACTAACCACTCCTGCATCATGCAATTACTAGAAAACTGGAAGTAGCTAAAAGAAAAGCCAGCGTGCTCAGATGCTTATCACAGCAGCATGGTGCTACTCAAGATTTCATCTATCAATATAAAAAACCCTCACCAAGTTCAAGCGATGCTCACAATCTCTTCCATCTCAAAGGAGAAGTCGAAGCTGAATCCAAACAATCTTCTTGCACAACAGATTCCTCAATACTGGTGCAGGCCAAGCCGATTTAGCCATTATGTTGACCTGATCTAAATCTGACTAAAGTTAATGGTGGAAACATTTCCAGTTTCAAACATAAGGCAAAAAATTGCTATCTTACAAGTACTTGGGGTAGTCTCAACACTTGAGGCAACCGGTATTTTTTAAAAAAATTAATTTTCTTCTGAAAATCCTTTTTTTCCCCCTAAAAACGTGATTTTTATTTTAAAATTGTACTTTCAAAACTCCCACATAACCAAAATCTGTTTGCTACCTTTGCCATCTCTTTTTGAGAAGTGCCTCAAACTTTCTTTGAAAACAACTGCAACTTCCTTAATATAAGTCATGTTTCTACTATTTCTTCATCATGCATACCACTGATACACCAAAATAAGGTAGCATTTCCGACACAAAAACTAGTTTTAAAAGTTTTTAGATCCTTTTCTTCTGAATGAGTGGAACTTCCAGTTGTTTTTCTAATGCAGTATTTTAACCAACTTGTGCAGGACCCATTT
This sequence comes from Coracopsis vasa, assembly GCA_026283785.1. Lineage (NCBI taxonomy): Eukaryota > Metazoa > Chordata > Aves > Psittaciformes > Psittacidae > Coracopsis > Coracopsis vasa. Next base: position 35,706 of record JANHGB010051429.1, read on the forward strand.
ATAAGCATCAATATCATTAAGCATTAACCTACATGAGTAATTTAACATTTGACTATGGGCAAAGCAGTTTACCTCCTGCAGACTGCAAATTACTGATAGTATTGACTGTTTCTTTTGCCCCAAAATAGGGTGTCAGATCATTGTGTGCAGAAGCTGTTGTCCTGGTTTTGTAAATATTGCACTTCTTTAACAACTGCAGCACCAGGAACCTGAGATACACTGAATGAAATGCAGATTTATCTGTTAGCAAGTAACTTCAATGAGGTGATGGAAAAAACCTGAAATAAAATGTTTCCTGCTTTCTTCAACCTCTTCCTTCCTCTCAGTTGCAGATTGTATTTTCCCTGAGTCGAAAATGAGAAGTTTAGGATGGGGTGGTATCCCTGCACACCCCGGAACAGGCTTTGTGTACCATGGTTGTTGTCACACTGACACCTAATGGCAGATATAAACTCGAGTATTACGGCTGACTTCTCAGGGTTCTGTTCTTACCCTGTGTTGGAAAAATTCCTTCAAATTATAGAAAATAAGTGAGCTTAGAAAATGGAATTCACCTGACTGTGTGGTTAAACTCTGGGAAGGCAATGCTGGAAATGCAACACCAGAAAGGAGAAGCTGAGGGCACAGTGTGACGGATTGAGGGGCTGCAGCATGGGACTCGGCTGCTGCTGAAAGGATGGGCAGCCTCTTACAGAGAGCTCATACAGGCCCCAAAGGAAAACGAAAGCACTTAAGGCTAAAATGAACTGGCCAAACTCATCCAGTAAGTTGGTGATGGCTTGTAAGGTCTAATATTATCCAGTCCCTCACCTGCGGTGTTGTTTCTGATCCCAGTAAGTGGGCAGCAAAGCTCTCAAACACACAAGGTAATAGGTTGGGATGGTATACTTGATAATAATATATGAAAATAAGGCACTGACTAATGCTCATGCTTCCTTCAGGAATTACTGAGGAAATTAGAATTCTTTTTGGAATGTTTTACTTTTAAAATTCTGCTTATTATAGTGATCAGAGTAGAATGCTGTGGTCCTAATTCTTCCCTTATACCTAAGAGAAGACAGCAGCATAGTCAGCAGGACAATCTGTGCTTACAGTGCAGCAGACTAGGCTCCATATCCACAGCTGTGAGCTAAACATCTTGCCATTTGGTAGCTAAAAGCAGAGGCCTAAGGTAAGCACTTTGTAGCTGTTTTTTGTTGGCCACAATGCATCCTATGTAGTAAAATAAATAAGTAATTGTAGCCATAACCTTTCATCTGGTTAATAAAAGTTTGCATTATTTATGCAGAGGTGTGGTGAAACGTAGCAATGAACTTCAAGTGATGATTCAGGAGAAGTTTAGACTGGGTCCCAAATCCTTCCTCCTCTGAGTTATGTGGTGCAGTTAGAGGGTGAGCTCAGGTAAGGTTTCTGATGGCGCATGAGCAGCAATGCTTAAATCTGATATAAGATCAAGTCCTGGGCTCATTCAGCAAAGCCTCTAGGATGGCCACAGAATCTGCTCTTCAGGAGTATTTGGATAACTGAGGAGGATTTTCAGTAGTAAGCAAAGGAAATGACTAAATTTAGCAGAGGTATATGAGTAATCATAGTAAGATGTAACAGAAGGTGCATTATATCAAGCAAAAAACATAAGCTAGCAGTCGCTATGAAACAATGTTGTATTTTGGAAAAAAATGGAAATCATATATAGGTTTTTAACACAATTCTACTGGAAAGAATATTGTCTTCCACATTCTTTTACAGTGAAAGTTTTAAAACTATCACTTCAGTGGTTAATCCATGGGATCTAATTTATGTGAGAACTATGCCCTTTTTACTGATCTTGTGGTATGTAGGGACTCAAAGCTGCTCTCAGAGCCATCAGGGCTGAAGGGCAGCAAGAAAGTCCTTGTAGCTCCGGCCACTGATTCCTCATGAGAAGTCAGGCCGAGCTCTGAGCACCATCCAGATGGGGCCGGTGGAGTCAGGCACAGCAAGCCTCGGTGCTGACATCAAACACAGCCTTGAAGACACACTTTAAATACAGGCAAGGGTGTGTGTGGGGGAAGCTGTGCCCTCCCAGAGGGCAGAGGAGAAGCAGAGACAGGGGTGTTGGGGAGCCTGAGCTCCAGGGGAAGGTGTGCATTGCAGCCAGGCCCTGGGCTGGGAGGGCAGGAGGCAGAAATCAAGTGGCTGTTGCATCTCAGGTTATCATAAAGATTAAAAGGTGGGACACTGTCAGTGTACCTGTAGTAACTAATTATAATGATCAACATACATGCTTATAAGCTATTATTAATCGTATCTTTTCATCATATTATAGTATTTTGCCATTTCATAACATCAGCATTGCAGAGATAACCGATGCTGCCTCAAAATCTATTTTTAGGACTTAATTTTACAGTTTGAAATCTAGCATGTTGCAGGACTTTTGGCATCTTGAATGCTGTGGAAAATATTATAGAAGGGCAGATATTACTCATTAATGAGTTCAGGAGTTGCAGCAGTTTCATGCACTGAGATTTAAAGTAAAAAGATTGGTGCAGACCAATAGGACGAGTATTGTAAAAGATATTTCAAATAGCTGAAATGACATACAGAGTATATGTTGAGGGAAGGAAAAAAAGTCATTATATCTGGATGTACTTATTGCCTTGTATTAGGCACTGTTGATCAGTTTTTCACCAAGGCTTTTTCTTAAACAGCTTATTCTTCTGGCCAAGTTTGGCACGTTAGAAAGTGCAAGACTGACAACAGTGATGGGTGCAAAGCTCACTCTCGGGCCCCACTGAGCTTTTCCATATGGCTTTCACCAGTGACATCCTGATTAGAATGTCACCAGCCTGAGACAGGATTTTAACAGGGAGCTTGGCTTTGTTAGGCTGAATGCATTTAACGAGAACTAACATCAGGTCATCAAACACCTTCGCTTTTGTTGCGGGAGTTTTTCAGGGGTGAACTGTCAAGCAGTCTCTTGTGCAGCATTCTTTGGAGGAAAACAGCTTCAACCTCTGATTTTGCCGCAGGCGATTCCATGGTATCTCCACTTAAGGGCCTGTGGTGTGGCTGGGGAGTGTAGTGAAAGAGGAGGCAATAAATAAATAGTCCTTCTATGTTTTTGCTTGTTTGTTTGATCAGAAACCAGATGCGCAAAGATTCTCTTATTTATATGAGTGGGTCCTTCTGAGCACAGGAATCTACAGCCTTCCCCTGATGTTGACGATGCTATATCTGATCACTGCTTCTAAAACTCACCCACACAGGGAATATTTGATGATAATTCTTCAGTAGGTGATTATAAAAAGACTTAATGTTGAATTATCATAATCGAACGTTAAATTGACACCTCACATCAGCCCATCATTATACCTCTTTTCCAATTCCTCTGCTGTCATGCCACTGATGTGATGAATTGCAGCCTGTCACATCACGTTACGTTATGCAGAACAAACAGGACAAAACACATACCAGCTGCCATGCAAATATGTGTTTGCCAACTCTTTTCGGTGCACAGAAATGCAATCGGTGAATTCCCTATCAGAAAACTAGAGGCTCAAGGATGGCTCTAGGGTGTGTGAGACAAACACGCCTCTGACACACCGTGAACGCACAGATACCCAGCTCTCAGCCAGCCACAGCCATTACAAAAGTGCCTCCTCCTGCGATTATTTCTTGTTCTTTCAGAAAAAAAGCAGCAGCAAATTCTGTGGCTGCTGATGTCATGAAACAAAATATAAATATGTAATAACTAATCCAGTGCTTGTGTTCAGATTTGGAGCTATTTTTATGACTGGCCAGATTTTGGCTGTGTATGTGTAAATACAACACCCACTTATGTACACACACACGTGCATAGTAGGAGATGTGTGAATATACATTATGTGGCTTTTAACTGCAGTCTTTTAGCCTGCATGTGGGCCTTTTGAAGCTAATGGGAGATTTACCAGGGGCTTTTTCACAGAGCTGTAGGCAAGACTGGAATCCAGAACATATGAATATTATATTATAATGACACAGTGTAAATCATCCAGTTTGACCTACAGTAAATTAGAGGCCATTAAATTTCATCCAGGTATCCTACACCAAGCCAGAAAAACTTGCATTTGACTAATGCATGAATTGTATTTGGCTAAAACCTATTTCCCAGAAAGGTATTCATTTAGTCTCCATGCAAAGACACTTTCCACGCATCAATTTCTTTGATAGTTTGTTTCAACAGTTATTTTAACTATGTGTGCTTTTTATTTAATTTGACTCCAGTCTATGGAGTTAATGCTTAGAAGTCTAATTCCAACTTAATTTCCCAGCTATAATGTCAATGGATACTGACTTGCCTCTCTTTGCTTCAATGCCATGCCATGAGCATCCCTTCTAGATCTTTTACGATGGACTAATCTTTATCATGTAAAATCCTTACCAAAGAATATCTCCGTGAATTGTTTTCACTTTTGTAACTTACTTCTTGATATGTTGCCATGGAAAATAAGTTATTTACTTGGTAATTAGCATCACCCATTCTTTATGTGCATCAGCTTTGCTGGAGGTTATAGGGATAAAATGGAAATATACTGAAAAGATCTGGGATCAGAAACCTCACATACTTTGCAATAACCTAACCATTAGTAGAATAAATACAGATCAGACACAGATAACTCCTTTTAATTTCCAGAATTTGGAAATACTGTGATTTTTTTGTGTTTACAAACCAGTCATAGCATGTGGCTATAGAGACAAAAAAAAATAACTCCCTAAAACTGGCTCTTCCAGTTACTGATTTTTCTTATTTTCTATGCAACATATCATTTAAAATGAAGGCAAAAAATTGTTAATCAACAAAAAATTGTGACTTCTTGATAAGACTTTTTCATATTAAACAGGGCATCATTTTACTGCTGACAGACATTATAAAATATGAGGATCATTAAAATGAAAGTATTAAGGAGAAGAGTGTCTTCATTTCAGGCATATAGTGGTGCCTTTTAAATAGGTTCTGTAGTGAGCAAAAATATGTCACAATAAGGAAAAGAAAAAATGGAATGCCATGATTATTCTAAAGCTTGACACAAAACTATAAATCTCTTTCAAGTGAAGATACATAGATCTTTGTGTAGACCTCTGCAGCTAAGCAAACTAGCTAGCCTTTGATGTACTTATAATTATTAGGGGCTACGGATTATGTCTTTAGGCAAAGCTGTCTAGCAGTGGAAAGGTATAGATCAAAACTGACATCATGACACAAGTAAGCGGAGAGGTGAGGTGAGGTGGAGCATCAAAAATAGTTTGGCATTACTACAGACCTTAAGTAAAACAAACGACTCCACTTCTAGAAAAGAACACATGGAGGGGAGCACTTACTGCCTGTAACCTCTCAATGGAGTAAACTCCTCACTACTAGTAGGAAAATTAGAAATTTGATTAAGAAAAAGCTAAACATCAGAATAAAGAAGATCCAGCAGATATACTTAGTTATATGGGAACATATTGTTGCATTCCCAATGAAGCAGGTACGCCAGGCTATGCTCTCAGAATTATCACTGCAGTAGGCTTCCATGCTGTAAGTGCTGGGTGCCACCAGCTCCTCTTGAAACCAGGGGACTCAAGCAACCTATATCAAGTAAGGCATCCTTGATATGGACACAATATCTGGATAAGAGCCACACCAGGCTCTTTGTAATTTTTTCTGCAGAGAGCAGGAGTTCTGGTAGTGCCAGGCCTACACATGAGCTTGCTATTGCTAAAACCCCCATCCAAAGTCCACTAGAGATGGTGGAAATATTTCATTGTGTTTAGTGGGATCTGTATCAAATGCTGTGTGTGGCTTAATATGAGAGTGTATACATGAGCACAGTTAAATCATTTCAAATTACTATGGATCTTCAAAGACACTCCTCTTGTGTGGCACAAAATTTAGAAAGTGCTTGTGGAAACTGATTTCTTCCCATAGGTGAACTGCCAATCATACTTAAAAAACATTTTTCATTAAAAATGTTGTTCTGGAAAAAGTCACATTATTAGAAAAATAAAGGCAAAGGATTTGATCCCAGAGGTTTTGATTGACTTAAACTGAAAATATAAATAAATAAATAGGAGATCTAATATTTACACTGAAGGAAGTAGAGCTCCAAAAAAATGTAGCATGAGCAGGTGTCCCCTGAGTCTTTCCAGATCACAGTTCATCTGCGCATTGGATAGTACCTTTCAAGCATATCATAAACATGTTACGCAGTGAAATAACAATCACGGTATGCAATAAAAGGTTAAGATTCTCAGTTAACTTGAAACTTGATAGCAAGGGGAAGATGAGTGTGCCAACAAAAAGTAGGAAATGAAGAAGGCTTTGTCATCAGCATCAGAGAAGGCATATGAGGGTAAGGAAGAAGTCTATTGCTTGATAGATGAAAGGAGTCACCAGAGATCAGAAAAGGAATAAATGTTATCAACTAGGCTAATGCAGGGGCAGAGAAGGTTACAGAAACAGAGGGACAATTCTAAACATGGACTTGAAATGCAAGCAGGCTTGCCAGGACTGTCAGAAATAGGGGAAGAGATGACTAAATTACAAGTGATTTGGAGGTAGCTGACTGTATGCAAGACCAGACTGGTATCTCCGACACACTGTATGGAAGACAAAACACCCTAGCATGTGTCATTATTAATTATCACAAACAACATGTAAGCCATTCAACATAAAATAGTTATCACAGAACTAAGAAGAAATGAACAAGTTCTCCACTTAAGGTTCAAACTGGTGACGTTCCTTGCCAGTAAGGTGAAATACTTAGGGCCTCTACATTTTAAATATCATTTCATGAATAGTGTGGGAAATTAGACCTCAGTCTCTGTGAGAACTGATAAGATTTCCTATCTCACTTTCAAACATTATGGAGTATTTCCAGAAATGTTTTAAAATTCTGTTTTAAGTGGAAAAACCTCAAGTGCTTTCATTAGACATAACTGAACCACCAAAACATTAGTCAGTCTCATCTAGCATTTCAGAACAATGCAATTATCTCAACATCAGTGTTTTTACTAAGAGACCTCTGTTAAAAATGTTGCCTAAACATTAGCATTACTAATATTACGAATTTAATTCTCACAAGAAATACAAGGTTTCCCAATTTGCCTTTCAACTATGCAGCAGTTATCTATCTTGTCATAACATGAATCCCTTTTGGGTGAAAGCTATTGATTCGAAGGTTAAAATCATCTTGCTAGGCTCTAATGCAATTTGTTGGAAGTCGGCCTTGGGAAACTTTCTGACACTGACTACATACGCTCTTCATTGGATATTCATTGAGCAATGATGTCTGAAAGGCTGAGTTCTTTACCTCCGTGATCACTATTAGTTATGGCATTTCTTAACAGGCTGTGTTATGTCAGTTCTTTGCAACTCAAGTTTTACATTAGCAACCTACAATTTACAGCATTGAACAGCCACATTCTTCCACCATGGACAATATTGTTCCAGGAGCATATAGACAAGAATACATCCACAAACAGAATTAGCAACCTACAAATACTGTCAACATTGAAGGAAGTCCTCTCTGTTTTAATCAAGTTAAATGGGGTGCACACCATATATTTTAGGCAAACTAAGTGAGAGCTCCCTGACCTCACTAAGGAATTCACAGATCAGCTAAAGAAATAACTCAACAGAAAATCTTTGGTAGAGGAAACAACAGCATCTATGGCCACTGGTCTGCTGATAAAATGGTAGTAAGGGAAGAGGAGGCACTTAAGCAGTCTCTGAGATGTACAGTACCATTAGTTCAATCTTCTCATGCCTCAAGATGCATTTTCACAGGCTGTCAAACATAAAATCTTATGAGAATAATTTTCATTGTAAGATTTTAATCAGTTGAACAAAATATCCAATTCTGCCAAAACCATAGCAGCAAGCTCACTTGACACTTGATTTTGCTCAGCAATATTTTCACCAAACTACTATGCTCTGAAGGTCTACAGGTGTTTTTACCACATACACCTAGACATTCTTAGCTTTGACAGCGGCTTCCTCAAAACAGCGTACAGCAAACTGCAATCATGTGATGAACTGAGAATAGCTAAAATTAAGAAAATTTTAAAAGAATCAATCTATTCTTAGTTTTATCGTGACACAAATCTTGATATACGTGAACAATCCACCAATGATTATAGAACTCTGGATGACATCTATAAATTTCAGCTGAAATTGTATAGTCATTCTACATTACATGTAGGAGCTTGAAACTTTTCCAAAAGTCCGAGTTTGAAATATATTATGTTTGAAGTGAGCCCTGTCCACAGAAATATCCTAACAAATTAAATATATCTGGGGCAAGATGGAGCACTCTCAAGGGCTTGGGAAGCAGCCAGGATCACTGACTCGTGTTATTTTCTAGTACTGTTGAGATGAATTTTGGTCATGGCCTAGCTCAGGAAACATCATCAGATGTTGATAGATGAGAACAGTTCACATTTGTACTATTTAGGACCAAATATTATATTGTAATATATATATGAAACATACTGTAGAGAGGGCAGATATTATCTAGGGGGTTATTCAGTATAACTTTGGATCAATAGCACCGATTGCACCTTATTCCCTCTGTTTGCTTAGGTTGTTGCTTTCTTGAGAAGCCTGAAGTGGGTGCTTAAGAAATTTGGGATTTGATCTGGGAAGTGTAACCACTAGTAAACTGAGTGGCTGAAAGCTCCAGAGAGCAGGGACTAGATGAAGAGGACTGGGTTTAAGAGATGGTTTGGGGCAGGGACGTGTTCGAATTTGCAGTTTAAAACTTCTGGCTCTGGCATGAGCTTTTTTTCCCCTCTCAGAATGTCAGAGAAATACAGTATTTTTTTTTAAAAAGCACTTCTTATCTTTTGTTTTCACTGGGTCCACAAAGTTCATGCCTCTTAATGACACCTTTTTCGCTAACAATAGTTTATGAAATAAAAACATCATCAAGAAAAGATGCTGAAATAACGATAAGACAAAACCTGTGGATAAGATTTCACGTGATTAAGGTGAGATCCAATCTGCAGTGAAATGAACTCATGGAAGATTACTGTTTATTTTCATATAAAATGAATTGGATGCAAATTCATTACTGTTTATAAACTCAATCTCAGTGACAGTTTGTCCCTGGGGCATCGAAAAGTATTTTAAATCATTCTAATAGTTAATTATTCAGCAAATGAGAGCACTTTAAAGACTTTATCATATAAAATGACTTTAATAATTTATGCTTATGGGGCATTACAGAGCTAGCTGTAGGACTGCTCTGAAGGAGGGGAAAGTTGCGTGCCTGCATGTTTACAACTGAATTGTAGTAACGTATATATTACATATGATATGCAATTTGTGAGCAATCTGATATACATTTGTGAGCACCTCAGGTTTCTTCCCTATCCCTCTGTTTGCATATATGTCTATAACACTACATAAGGCTCTCAGTAAACTTAAAAACTTCAGGAATCTAGTAACAGGGTAAGTTTGCAGGAAATTGAATGAAGACACAGACTGAAGCTTAAATTTTCTGGATTAAGTGTAAGACTCTTAGGTATCTTAGTTGTATTAGATGCAGAGAACAACTGCCTAAGAAGTAAGAGAAGAGAAAGCAAGGGAAATGTAACTGTACACTATAAAGAGTGCCCAGTAACAGATGACCTAAACAAATGGTGGTTTTGGCAATTCTAGTGCTGAAAGCGCTTGTCCAACAGCCCAGCTGTGGTGCAAAAAATGCTTAAAGTGACTTAAGCTTGAAAATGAAAGACTTTTTCTGGAGAAAAGAGTTCAGGACAGGCACTGCCTGATTTCTACTATGCCAGAGAGAGAAGGAAGTGATACTGTACTGCATAGCCTCAAAAGCCATGGATTTATGCAATATAGAGAAATAGCTATATAAATGCACATACCATTTCTGTATATTTGAATGGCATTTGCTTGTATGCTCTGGGTAACCACCGAGAAGTGCAGTTCTAGAAGAATCTTACGTTACTCGAGATCTGAAAGGTTTTTTGACTCCTTCTGAGTTTTAATCATATTCTACTTCTTGGCATGGGACAAGGACAAAAGCTGAGTGATTTCCTCATAATATTCAAAGATGCAGTAGAATAATCAAAACAGCACTGCATATTTTATACAAACATTTTGTGTTGTTTTTTTTTCTTTTTGTCTACTTTCTCTGCTGGAGGTTAGCTAACGAGACTTAGACCCTTTCTGCTCGATTCGTGCTATGGGCATGAAATCAAAACGTTCTACATATTTGCATACATCTCTTCATGACAATTCGGAGTAAACACAAGGAGAAAGTGCATGAGTTATGAGTTCCCCTGAGTGAAAAGTTGCCTGTGTTGGAGCTATTAGTCTGACCCTGTGATTTCTGCATCAGTATTCCTTATGGAATGGCAAGAATCCCACTGCATGCAAAGCTGTTACTTTAAAGCCAGGATCTGAGCCTGTGTTCACATCAGTAAACGCTCTGTCCGAATGCTGCCAAAACATCCATGATATGACTCCAGTTATTAGCACAGTGTGTACAAGCAAATATTCAGAGGTGAATAATATTGCCATACCTGGACTTTAACACTACTATGAACAAAGATTTTCAGATTCAGTCACTTGCCTCTTGCATTCCATTCAGTTCGTACAGCCTGAACTTTACTATATAGCCACAGCATAAATCTTTTTTGCTTTGCAGTTATTGCATTGACACAATCCTCACATGGGTACTGAAAGGCAAAGCTGTGTTACTTTTATAAGCCTTCCTCTTTAGTTATTAATAGAAATACTGTCTCAGTTTCAAAGAAAACAATGCATTTGAAACGATAACCCTCCTACAAATATAACATCGTGTTGTACAGGACAAGTATTGATTAAAACAAAAAGGGTTTTTTAAACACCATTCATTCTTACCAATTCTAGTAGTTATTGATTCTGCATCAATGTCATTAGCCTTTTTCTTTGCCACTTCAGCTAGTGCCAATTCACCCTTATCTAGTGCAAGGTAATGGATGTCCTTCGGAAATAAAAGAGGAAAAAAAAAGAAGAGATTAATCTAAAATGAATCTCATAGGAGTAACAAAAGGGATTTTGAAAGAAAGAGGTTCTTTTATTATTTAGATCACAAACACAGATGGAACTGATGAACCTACCATTACATTTTAATTCCCTCCAAATGCAAATTTATTATCTTACTTGTGCTGTTGAATGCAGCAATGAATAAAACACTGACCAATCATGCACTGATAAAAGTGAAGCTATTGACTCAGTGTGTGAAAGAAACCAATCTGCCTGCTTTTAAGGTAACTTCTGTTGGCGCGACATGATTTAAGAGAGAGTTGATAGGAGGTGGTTCTGTGCAAACCAGATCTGAACTACTGGAACTCTTCTAGCTGACAGCCCCTCTCTGAAGTGTGTTAAGGTTTCCACATACTACACGAATTCTGGAGTAATGCTCTTTTGGGACAACAGTTGCTCCATGGTTTTAACACGCACACAGGTGACATGATTCCCAAATCACTCCTGGACCACAAGAAGCTTTCCAAAAATGTTGTTGTCTAGCAATGAATAGTTGCCAATACTCAGGATCTAGTCCTTCATGTAGGGTTAAAAATCAGAGGGCTGCAGCAGGGGCATGCTGAATTGCAAGGCTTTTTTATTGTGTTAATGTTTGAGGTGAAAACAACCTGTACTACATACAGCACCGTTCGTGGGAGAATATATTTCTCTAACAAATTACAGCCTCAGTGCCCTTGGTTTTGGCTTCTGAAGTAAAGTTTCATCCTTGACCATTAGTAAAGAGACAATTAATCCCCTTCTTCTTCGGTGTCATTGCCACAGGCTGCTCTGTGCATGAACTGTGACACATAAAATGAGGGAAATCCAAAAACAGCTGGCAAAGTTTATTTTCCCCACTTCTTTGCTGAAGATGCCACTTGGTATCCAAAGATTTAAGCCATTCCTGGCCATTGTTCTGCAATCTATCTCCATGCAGGAATTTAAAGGGAAAAGGAGTATTTGATGGAAATATTGACTTCTGCATACCATAGAAACTACTATATTCTCACTAATGCAGGAGATCTCAGGTGAAACTGTCCTTCTCAGTACGAGTTTACTGTCACCTTCATCATTACAATAGAAACTCTTACAGGTAAACGTGACCTTATGCTAGAAAGAGAAGTTAGATAAAAAACGTGAGTAATAGTGTTAGGAGAAAAAGATGCCGCTTTTATTATCCCCTTATTTAATAATAATAGTAATAGTAATAATAATAAGTAAGAAACAAACTGAAAATATTATGAAAACCAAGACTAATTATGAAGGAAAACACAGTACTGTCTTGCAGGATCCCAACAGGAGACAGCAACATTTTCTAATTACAGACACAGGTGTGACTTAAAATATGTGCAAGTGTCTTGGAGCAAAGTAATGAGTTACGAACTTGTTGCGAACCCTGTACTTCCTCTCTTTGTAGGTCTAACATGGTTGTCAGGAGAAAAGGGCCTGAGTAGCAAGGTATGATTTCTATGAAGATTAAACAGTAGATATTGTCAGCTTATTTAGATAACAATAGAAAACCTAAGGGCTCTTGAACAAGTCTGAACTCAGAAAGATTTGAACGTATAGACAGATTGTGCTCACTAATTTAAAATACATTCTGACTATGCTTAATGACTGTCTTTTTGCAGTTTAAACTAAGAGAAGTATTGTATACTTCCATGCACTTTTAAATAACAAACTTGGGAAGGTGATGGATACAACTGCAGAAAATGACAAAGTTCTTTCAGTTTGGAGGTGGTACATGCTGTTTGCATCAAAACATGTTATTTTCAGATCTCGTTTTTGCCTGTGTTTTCTGTTTTGAGTGAATAAATGTAAAGATGCTACATATCCATTGCTAACAGGGGCCTTGTAAGAAATAAAGACATACAGCAGTAGGCTGTAAGTGGCTTTCTTCGTGGTTTGTTAAGTTGCTGTCGTAAAGAATAATTAAAAAGAACCCCCTCGTCTCTATCTCTAAACAAGTTCTAGAAAGAAAAGATTACAGATATAAAACCTCCCAATTAGACGATTTCAGATCAAATTTAGGTGTTCCTCATTCAAATAAGCGAGAAAAATTGGGTTTTTTTCTAAGAATTTTTAACTCTCTGAGTGAAAAAAATAAAACTAGAAAATAATTTAAAAAGAAAGCAGCAGCACTGGATAAAAGGATGCCTTAAAGAACAATAGAATAAAATTCGATTAGTTGAATATTCATTACAGATTTTTCCACACAATTATCTAAGAATTTATCAGTCCAAAGATCCCATCCCTCTCAAAAACAATGGTGACAATAACAACAATTTCCAGCTGCTTGTCAGGAGTTTGCTGAAAGGGCTGTGTTTTATCATTTAATAGTTTGATTACTTTTTGGACTACTTCCTTTTTGCTCTCATCTTTGTGACTCACAGAGCTGGCCCTTGGTGAGCAAAAGTCATTTGAAACACTGATGTGCATTTGTCTATAGGATATTTCTGGGCAAAATTCCAATGTTTCTTCGAAACATGCACTTTCCTCATCAGTGTCTCACCCAAGATCTGACAGTTTTATTAAAGTGTCTTTTCCTTGCATTTTTTTGCTACCTTTGGTACGTGGGATGGCCTTTTGAATTTTCAGCAGCTGAGAGCTGGAGCGTACTACAAAAGGATTTCAAGCTAACAGCCCTTCTAATGCTTGATCTTTTCTGTCACAGATTGGATCAGTCACTGTCCAATAAATGTAGCTGTTGTTCATGATATTATGTCCTTTCCAGTTTTATTTTTTTATTGAACTTTGTAGGAGATGATAATAATTGATGGACTTAGATGTGACGTGAGGGTAAAGCTTATGGAGAGTCACAGCAGTGAATGTGTGTCTTGTTATGGCATCATACTAGTGACGCTATAGCTATCGGACTAACTTTTTGGTTTTTTTTTTCTTTTTAATTTCTCTGACAGAAATTAGCCCTCAGATAGCATTCTTTCAAACTTCTTTGCAATCTCAAAAACAAGTAACAGGAATGCTGCAGAGCCCTGTTTGGTGAAAGAGATACTTGAGATAAATTCTCCAAGATGCAGGATGTTTCCTTATGAGTCTTAGAATATCGGTATTCAACGTTTGAAAACTCCTGAGCCTCTGTTCTATCTGCTCCTCTCTATCCTTTCCTTTTTCATTCCTCCTCTGTTGCCCTTTAATAAATATTTTTCTTTCTCATTTTGCTTATGTCAGCAGATATCTTTCTTTAGTCTATTTCTTCTTGAAATTCCATTAAATTCAGTGGCAATAAGGTGATGTGACTCCTAGAGCCATCTGAGATTTTATAAATGGATTTGGATGGTCTATAAAATAACAGTATAGGTATTTGTACTGCACATAATTGTAAATGTTTTAAATACAGGTGAAGTCAAGTTGTATGTTATTAATTGCATTTTGAAGCACAAAAACAATGTGTAGAAATCACTAAGTGTTAAGCAGAAGTGAACAAACCTTGCTGAGGAATAATATCATTATACTAATACCTAGAAGGACTGTAAGCTTTCAGGGAACAAGTTATCTCATTTTCACAAGGTATTTAGTGCACTGAAGCCCAATTCCCTAGAAATTACTGTAGCAGAAACAAATACTTTTATGACATACGCACCTTCAAACTTCTTGAGTCCCGTACTTAGCAGTCTCGCAGTAGTGCCATTGTTAGCTTATTGTAAAGTTTGTTCATTAGTACCTTCTTTAGGAGATGAATTAGCAAAAAGGATCCCCAGAGGATGCAGCCAGTTAACAGAGGATTCAAAGAGGCAGATGTGTGTGCTGCCTGTTGCATAATTTAGGGGAAACTATGAGGAATCCCAAAGCAGGATGAGGACAATATGGAACTGGTTTTGATCCCACAGTAATGTAAGACAGGAGGAACTACATGGATATATGTATTTATGTTTAAGAGCCTTGATGAGATGGGAAATGGAGAGTAGGTGGTGAGAGAGGCAAGGGAAAATGAAGAGTAGGAAAGGATGGAGCTAATTTCTCTGTGAATATTGAAAGTCTTCTTGAAGAAAATTGGAGCACCTTTTTATTGAGAGGAGAACATGTTACCACTTTTGGAGCAGGTAGTGAAAGTCCCTCCCTCTTGTTAGCAGCTTTGCACCCATCTCTTGAGCCAGCACTGATGTTCCCCACCCTGGGACAGAGATGCTCAATCAGTTCTGGTGTCAGCAGAAGGAAGGAAAGAGAAAAAGACCCTTTAGGAAATGCTCTCAGCCATGTGACAGAGGGCCCTTGAGATGGCAGGCCAAATGCTGGGTCATTTGTTCTGACAGAATGGCTGGAGTTACTCATGGAGAATTTATTATCTCTGTGCTGGGAGAGCCCCCAACAAAAAGCTGTAACCTGCTGCAGACATGTTGCAGTCTGGATCTTACATGTGGCTGCAGCAGTATTTAGTTTGATTAGGTATAAAATTTGCATTGAAGAAGTTACATTTGGTAAAAAGAGAAAAGGAAAAAGGTGAGTTAAAAAGAGGAAAAATCGAGGTGAGTAAACATAAAACATGTAATGAATTTCCTAAAAGTCTGACCTTTCCTTCACATTCTTTTGATGCACACTTAGAAAAGTTTATCGCAGTATTCACATCTTTCTAATTAGATGGAACAAGCCAGATGATTAGAGCCGTGAAAAAAACATCAAAAGGTTCACACAACTTTTTATATAATTAGAAGGGAATTTCATAACCCATAAAAGCAGGATTTAATTGTGTAATTTAACATACAATTTAAATATCAAGATCAAACTAGCAGGGCAAGTGACTTAATGGGATAAACGATATTAACATCTAGTGTCAAAGCTTAATTTAAACAACAGAATGTCTTCATTATGCAAAAGAGTCAAGCAAACGAATCATTAAAAGGGCTTTTTTTTTTTTTTCCAGCAAGCCCTTTTCCTATTGTTTCTTTGAAAACAATGAAATCAGCTGTGGAGCAGCAACATGCTGAGAGACTAGGAAAGCAAGATTGGCTTTGTCCATCTGACCTCACTGTGACATTGTGGTGCAAGATCTTATAAAACAAGAGCCTCCTGCAGAGCTCACACAGAGGACCTTTTAAGAGCTGGTTAATTTTACTTTTGTAGCTAATTAAATGGGAGGGTGCAGAGAGTGCATGAAATGTAAAAACCCTTGTGTTGATGCTGCTGAGCTTTGTTGTTTTAAAAGTACCTGTAGAAGCGTTCATAATTTGTCACTTTTCACAAAACCCTAAGAGACAAACTAAGAGCATTCAGGATCCCCAGGATATGGCCAGCTCTTGTGTCCAGCACTCAGCAGTTGTACTTCTTAAAGGAACGGATTAGAAACGTATAAGCTTATTAGAGTGAAAGATGACATTCACACACATCAGGACAGATGAAGAAGGGGAAAGTTCAAAAACATATACATTAATTCCTGGAAAATAAAGAATAGCCTTTAGGCCATGCTAGGGAAAATGTCAGTGACTCCAAAGATACTTAGCTCCTATTGATGAGTTTCATGGTGGCAAATGGAAAACCAGGTAGAATAGTTCTCTCTTCAGTATGTGTCTAAGACTGCAAAAGACACTGATCCATTTTAATGTGTACAAAAGCTGACAACTAACACCCTGACAACAGCCTCTGTCTCCAGAAATGACTTACCATAAACAGGTCTCGAGCACCTATGTCAACAGCCAGCAGAAATGCTTTTTCAAATCTCTGATACCTGCAAGAAAAAGGAGGAATGTCACTTGCTGAGGATAATTTGGGAGCTGCATCAAATTTTGTTAGTGGGCAGATGAAGTGCTTCAACTTTCATCCAAAGTGATGCCAAAGCTCTACTGGGGAAACTTGGTACAATTATACTCCAGATTGCAGAACTTCTTCATCATTTAAAACCTTCAGCAAGTGTTATGTTCAATGTTGAGACCCACTAGATCTAGCTGAATCAGAAGGGAGCTGAAGGTGCTGTAGATCATAACAAATCAATCCTTTGAAAGATAACAGCCACAACACAGATACTAGCCAATGCTAGCTCAACTGCACTGAGTTTTGTCCTCACAGACCCCTCAATACAGCTCTCCAAGGATGATAATACAGCTGAGTCATCCTAAACAGTCATGAATCCCCAGGGACTAAAAACGGTAGGGGTGACACTGCTTTGCCTCCTAACTCCCTTAGCCCAGAATTAGCACAGACTCCTGAGAGTTTTCTGAAGATTCTATGGTGAAGAAGATTGTGTCAATGAGGTAAAACATGGAGAAAAAGAGCAAAATTCACAAGAAAAAATTACCTTTAAATGTGCTCTAGAAGGTACCACCTGAGTACTGCCTTCAGATGCAGTAGAGTAGGAAGTGAGCAGTGTGGATGTGGAACTTACAGAATCATAGAATCATAGAATAGTTAGGGTTGGAAAGGACCTTAAGATCATCAAGTTCCAACCCCCCTGCCATGGGCAGGGACATCTCACACTAAACCAGGTCACCCGAGGCTCTCTCCAACCTGGCCTTGAACACTGCCAGGGATGGAGCACTCACAACTTCCTTGGGCAACGCATTCCAGTGCCTCACCACCCTTATAGTAAAGAACTTCCTCCTTATATCCAACCTAAACTTCCCCTGTTTAAGTTTTAACCCATTACCCCTTTCCTATCACTACAGTCCCTAATGAACTTCACCTTTACCATTAACCCAGAAGAGCTGTATCGTGGCATAGAGACCAATACTTTGGTGGGTTGAGGGCTTGCTAAACAACAGCCCCTTCCATTTGTAATGACACAGACTGCCACCTTCTTTCTACCTAGACCACGCACCATCTCCTGGCAAGTACAGCAAATACCTACACGGGATGGAAATACTGCGCAAGGCTGTATATATCCTCTTGTTTGTAATCCTTGGGGATTCTATTTCTGGTTCTATTTGTACACATTTTCTTCTACTGCATGTTTAAACTGTTTAAAAATACCTACAGGAATACATTTTGTGATAATTTTTAGATACGTAAACCAACAAAGTACTACAATTTTATTTCAGTTGTAAAGTAAAATATTTATTGCATATAGAATGACTTCTGTATTTTCCCTATTACTGGTGAAGTTTTCTCCTTTTCACCTTTTAACAATTTCAACAATAGAACAGTTGTAGATGCTTGAAGTCTGGGAAGGAGATGACTTCTTTGACCCAGTAGGAAAAAAACAGCATTGTGATTTCTAAGTGTTAGAAAGGTGTAGTTTATGTTTGCCCAATGAATATTGTCAGACAGCATCATATGGATGCCAGTATTTATACAGTTCTGTACCTTGAGGGTATCTTAGGAAACAATGGGCAATGCAGTAGCTCCTCCTTAGGCCAGTGTGAACAAGAAGGAAACATGGGAATCCTCCTTCCTGTTCGTGGGTGAAGGAGTCCATTTGATGTACCATACTGGGATTCCAGTTTTCAGCCAAAGCCTAAGCATTTTAATTCCTCCCTCTTGCTACAGCCTTATCGCTCTCTCGTCTTCTACCTCACACTTGGAATGATTCAGCAGATTCTGAGATAGAGCTGGTGAGGACTTTTCCTCAAGAAATAACATTTGTGACAAGAAGGCATAATATGTTAGCTTAAGTAGAAAAGGAAATGCACTTTCCAAGTGAGGTTCCTAAGAGCTGGAGTGGGGAGTCCTTTCCTCCCTAAAGCTAATCTTCCTGCTGAGTCTTCCAAGACTAATTTGCAGCCCTCCTCACAGAACCTGTTTAAGGGAGGGGAAGAGATGAATTAAGGTTAACCTCTTGATCACTGGGGAAGAGGCAGTGCAGGACCATTTTATCATGCACATCTACATATCTGAAGCTTTTAAACATGCTTTCTATTAAGGATTTTCCATTAAAATACATTGTGTTGTAATGCTGCTTCTGAAGTTATGCTTTAATTAAGACAAATAAGTACATGTTAAAATATGTGTATCTCGAATAGCTATCCTGTATCTCTTTTTCTGGCATATTTTTCTTTTCAATTACAGATTGAATATACATTCTTGGTCCTCAGAGGGGAAATTGGAAACCAAACAGAAACCGGCTATACAACTAGCTAAAAAGAATGTCTGCATCATTATTTTGTTTTTCCAGAGTTATAACTATACAGACTATTTGAATGACATTTGCTTTAGCCAAGCTAAAAATGCCTGAAACCACAAAATGTAAAGTAACTTTTTCCTTTGATTGACCTGCAGAATGGAATCATGGCCTCAGAGCTGTCATTTCTCTGCTGTTTCACAAAGATTTTGATTTTTTTCCCCTTGTCAATATACATACTTCAGTCTCATTATGGCCCCTATTCATAAAACTGTGAAGTTAGCTCATTATTTTCAGATCTGTACTGAGGGAAAAAAAAAAGTGGGGAAAAATGACTATCCAAGAAATGCTCTTCACAGACCAAGAGCACTGGAAATAACAATCACAGATACTTCATAAATTATTATAAATGGAATTGCTTCGAAATAAGGTGGAGGTTTCAAACAAGAGTGACAAGTTTACATTGCTTAGGCGAACAGTATCAAATCAGTCAAGAATGTCCAGTTTTTTTCAAACTAGCTTTACGAGAATGTACTCATTATTTTGAGTCTCTTTGGCAACAAAGTTGTATTGGGTTTATTCTACAGGAACAATTAGAGAGAGTTCTATACAGCAGGAGACTGTCCTCGAGCTAATAATGTCTGTTTCATAAGCACGTTTTGTCTTGGGAACACTTCACTTACAGTTTATCAGCTCCTCAAACAAACAATCCCTCTCCCCCTCCCAAGCAAAACACCCTCCCTCTTGCTCTTGTGCTACAATTACAAGGTACAAATATTTACTTTCTAAAATGGCATCTACAGGGTACTGGTCTTGAAGTGAGTGTCTTCTCACCCCTCCCTGCACCTTGTCGCTTATTGCTTGCTTCACAGTAACTCCAGCAATCAAGTCTTATATGTCTCTTGAAAAAGAGAGATAAGGAAATCTGCCTGCAAACCATGAAGTTCAGCCACTTGTTTGGTCAAAGTGACAGCCAACAGAAATATGACCTTCAAGATTAAAACTCTCAAACTGCAATTAACTATACAGGACAGATAGGAAAGTATTTCCCTGAAAGCTGTTCAGCACACAAAATATTAAGTTCAAATTCTCATATAATAAAATCCTACTGTTATTATATGCTCTTATGCAACCTTTCTACATATCCTACAAAAATTTAAGAAGATGGCTCTAAGTATGTTTATTGTATGGAAAAGAAAACTTAGGGGAAATGGGACTGATATGACACGGATCATGAGGGTCAAAAATGGTTGAGGCAGAGAAGAACCCAGACCTGCCACCCATGGTGGAGTGGCAGACCTGCTGCCTGCTTGTATTTTGAGAATGTGACTTAACTGAAAAGATGTCAGGAAAGCGTTTTATTTGTAAATAAAATAGATAAGTAATAAATAAATACAGTGTTATCTATTAACTTCACAGAGGTTATTCTTTTCACTGGCATAAATAAAATCAAATGCCCAGGGTTTCCTCCTTTTGGATGTTCAGAAAAAAAAGGTGATTTTAAATAATGTAGATCAAAACAATGCACATGGATTGCAGCCTGCAGAGAAGTGAAAATAAGTCTCCTCAGTCTTTATGAGAGGCTCTACAAATAGCTCAAAAGGCAAAATGTTGTCATCTGTATTCCACAACACCTAAATTGAATGTGCACACTTAGAGAGGTAAATTTTTTCTGGCTGAAAATGGTCAACATGAAAATATTGGTAATATTTACCCATAATATTAAAATTTCTCATAAGAAGTCCAGGAACCAGGGAAAAAAAAACGTGGAGGGAGGGGAAAAGAAAGGGAGAGAAAGCTTGTGCAAGCAAGAGAGAAATACAGCGCAGAAAAGATGGAAACATT
Organism: Coracopsis vasa; assembly: GCA_026283785.1. Classification (NCBI taxonomy): domain Eukaryota; kingdom Metazoa; phylum Chordata; class Aves; order Psittaciformes; family Psittacidae; genus Coracopsis; species Coracopsis vasa. The sequence goes on from JANHGB010051429.1 coordinate 56,579, forward strand.
TCTTTAGGGACTAGTTACAACCAACATGCCTTCTTAGACATGCTCATCAACCATGTAAGCATATTCTTTGTGCTGGGCTGATAAAGGAGGGCTGCAGCAGTTTTTTTCCTTGTCTTCAATAAGGGTACACAACATTTAGAAAATAATCTGCAGGGGAAGAGCTGTGGCACAAAAAATATTTATAAGGCAATCCTTTTTAATGGAAGAAATTTCAGAGTCCTCCTCATCTCACAGTTCAATCAAGGATGATATGCATTCAAAAAGTGGATATCAAATATGCACTAAGCAAACAGAAGAGGAAAAAATGAATATTGAAATAATTTACATGTAATCAAACTACACTGAAATTAAGTTTTAATTGTTCAGTATTCTGTGATGCATATGCAGATTTTAAAGTATTCAGAATATCAATCAAGTGTTTACTTACATCAAGCAATTGTATTTAAGCATACAAAACAGATGATGAAAATACGTTCAACCAGCTACAGCTCCCAATATTTACTGCAGGGTTTACATGATTACTTTTAATTCAGTTATTTCATTTAATATTTCAATTTAATAGCTCATTCTTTCATTCAATTTCTAGGCATCTTGCCCATTTCTTAGACACAATAATAATAATTATTCATAAAAGGAGCTGTTTCCCATAAATTCTCATATCAGCAATTTTTGGAATGGAAATGGTTTTCATGCTTTTTTTTCCCCTCAAAAAATGTTATTATTTGAAATATTTTCCTTTTAAATCAGACAATATTAAAATAAAGAACAACATCTGTAAAATGACTCTGCATCCCACTTCAATGGAATTACGAGCCAGAATAATTAGAGATTATCAGGTTAAAGAATGCAAAAAGTATGTGGCTAGGTTGCTAAGTGGCTGATGTAAATGGGGACAGATTGGTTTTCTTCCAACTGTTGAACATAACACCACTAATTTAGACATGTAGCTGTATTTCAGAATACAGCTTCAGAGCCCATTTAAAACACCTTGGTCCAGTACTTCAGGTCTCATATACTTCACATGAAAAATAATGATGTGTAACGTAGTCAGGTACAGATGGTGTAATTACAGCACATCCTTAAAATGACAACCCTGAAATTCTATTGACCTGCAAGAAAATAGTTGAAAGTAATTATTCGGTAAATTCTGAAGTATGCAACATTTCATATACAAAATATACTATCAGTTGAAGACTTATACCCTGCATTTTATAGTGAATGCTGAAATGCCAGCAGCTTACTTAGAGTTCCTGGAAAGAAATAAATACATCAAGATTTTAACTTAATCTAGAAAACCCAACCACTTTTAAAAAAAGTCAACCCAAACTGATAGGATTTTACCCTAATGAGCTCAGTAGGGCACCCTATTTTAAGTAATATAGTTGTAGAGAAAATCAGACCATTGAATGCAGCCCGAAGACCCAGAACTCTCCAAAGAACCTGTCTTTCCCTCTCTACCCAAGCTGTAGGCTTGTGTATCAGAATCTCATGGTTTGGGGGACTCAGTCTCGGCATTTTTGAATGCACTTCATAATCTCTTATTATATGTTTGCATAATGAACTGTCTGGAAAAATAGACTATCTCTGATACTACTGATCTCCTCTGGCAAAAATCAATTGATTGCTGGGTGTTAGTTCACTGCAGCTAGACTATTTCAACATCAATGTATGTGCAAACGCATACCAAAAATCTCATGTATCACAATCAGAAATTCAAACTCTAACTGCTGTTTTTTAAAAAAACCCACTCTGTTTCTCCCATCAGGGTACACTCAGCTCCCTCCCAACAGTAGTTTGAGCAAGAGGCAACATAGAGTGTTTGGTGTTAAGCAGTGCATGCCTCGATTGGCGGAACATACCTTTGATAAACTTTCATTATAGATTTTTTGGGATGGAGATAACCTCCTGCATCCTATTTAACCCTAACTGCTTGCTGATTTTCAGAAAACTGGCAGGCATTTGCTTATTGCTGAGACTCCTATCCTCTGTAAAGTTGGTTGAGATTCATCTGTGATTCTCTTAAGTTAGTAGGGAACCAAAACAAGAATCAGTGGGTGCACTGGTAAGTTGTGACCTCCAAGATGCTAGTGGTATTATTTTGCCAACCTCCTTCTAATATGCTACTAGTTTTTTAGATTATGAGCAATTCTGAATAGGACATACAAACCTCTAATGAGGGTTCACAGCCTTGTTGCTTTCTAAGATATTCTTATACTGATGAAAGTGCTGCAGAGCACACCAAAGGCTAATGGAGAAACAGCCACCGGGTCTATATGTATGTATGTGAGTCAAGGGGATAATCTTATAAATTGTATTTTAGATGCAGAAGCTCTAAAGGTTGTCCAGGTATAATCTATACATCCCTTCAGGCCCAAATTTAGCAAAGCATTAATGTATGGGTTTATGACCTATAATTTTCCATGGGCCCTAAATACGGGCATGCTAAGTGAAGCGCTGGATTTGGGGCCTGAGTGACTTGCTTAAAAAGAGATCTCCTATGGAACCTTTCAAAGGTCATACACATGCAGGTCTTGAGCACAAGTGAGTGAATAAATCAGAAAATTTGAAACAGGCATAAATATGTCAACCCACCTAAAATTTCTGTTACTTCAGGTATGCTGTCAAATTACCTCTCTCTGAACTATAGGAAGTCCACCTATAACCTTATAGATTGTTTGGCATAGAACCGGACTCTCTACACATCAAAGAGCATCCTCTGGTATGAAGCAAGAAAACAAACCAACCAACCAAATTAAAAAAATAGGAGGAAAGAGAAAGCTAATAAGGGGAGCCAGACATTATGACTCCCTGGCCAGAAAAAGCCCTTGAGGGCTGTAACCAGCTGTGAATCTTGAAGACATTCCCAACATGGAAAAAAAAAATCTTACCGTGGGATTCCTATCTTCTAGGATGATATTCTGCTCTAGGAAACCTAAATGTGCTCTTGTGCGAAACAGTTCAGATGAGTCTATGTTAAATACAGATGCTTCTTCTCAGGACAGACTTTCTATGTTCAAAGAAAAGCTGTTCAGGCATTTTGAGTCAGATTTTCAAGTGAACCAAGTTAATTTTTGAATGCAATAGTTTAATAAGAAGGTATAATTTAAACTTTTAAAATGCATATTTAGTATGAAATAGTCTTGATGTATGAAATACTCTAGAAAAAGTGTAAGTTTTAGCTATAAAAAAATCTATGCCATTTATTTGTTGACTCTTGCTCACATTAAATATAAACCAGCACTATATAGAACTGTCTTATATCTACACCAGAGAAATATTAGTTTAAAGATCCTGATTCTATGCAGATTTATGCCACATGCCTCACATGTGATGTTGGTCAGTTGTATTAGCCTGGGTTCTTGTAGAATGGGTCACTGAAGAGGATGACTGGTGGGAGCAACAACCACATTTTCCTACTGTGTGGCATAATTCTTTCATGTCCATCAAGTGCTCTGAGATTTTCATTAGTGGGTGCTATAAAAGTCTGGATAACAGCAATTTATTACTATTATAAATTATCATTATATGCTGGTTTATTTCTTTTTAAACTGGATTCAGTCTTCATTCTTCTTGTAATGCATACTTTGAATTTCCCACACTCTGTATTTCCTTTTTAATACTCATTTTCCCCCAAGAGAATATATATTGTTGCCATAGCAATATTTCCCTGCCTTGCAATTTTATCATAGTGGCTTTCCTTCAGGTTTCTCTAAGCTGCAAATAACACCCACCCAGCAAACACAGCCTCCTCCCACTCCTGAACCTCCCCGTTTCCCCAACCTCTTACTACTTAGTAACTTCTCAACAGTCTATCTTTATCTTTAAATACAGACACACTCCAACATACTCTTCCAAAGTAGTCTGGCCTAAAACCAGGTGTTAATTAAAAATGCTGATAAGAGTCAGTGACACCTGTTGTTTCACATTTATTTTACTCAACCCTGTCTGTTAAATCCTAGCCTTTATTGCATTAATTCGCTTCTGCTTTTCTTCCTTTCCAGCTTTATCCCTCTCACTCTAGTGATCATGTAAACTTAACAGTATGTCTTGAAAGCTGGATTTTTATTGAGCAAACATATCAGCATGTCTACACACTAAAGACAGCTCTATAACAGAGGCCCAGTATCATTGCTACGGTTAAGGATGAGTTGCTGCCTCTATAATAAATCCCTATTGTATATGTGTGATATCTCTGCAATTTCAAACTGCAGCAGATGGAAATTTGGTATTAAAGTTCAGATGAACAGGCCCTTTTCCTCCTTGACTTTCCATAGGCTACAGGGCCAATTCTCTTTCATGCCTGACATTGGATAAGATGTGGGTTTTTTTAGTGCTAAGACTTCTCAGAGAAAATATATTAGCTCAATATTTTCTAAAGCAGACTGCCTAAAGATAAATATCTAATTCTAAAGTAATGGTGCAGGGCCAAATTTTGAATCACTTGTTGAGTTACAGGTCCATTACAGTATATTTACTTTTTCTATCTAGGTTTGTCAATAGCTAATATTATTTCTTTATAATAAAATAATGCAGTGGTAATGGTCATTAAATTCCCACACATAAGAACTCCATCACAGAAAATACAGCCACAGGAGAGACAGACAAGGAATTCTCCAGAAATTTGATTGTACAAATTTCGTCATATTTCTGAGAGAGGAAATGGAAAACTAATGAGGACTCTGTCAGGGCCCTGGAGTCCCTGGGTACAGCTAGCACAGCACCCCTATCACTGCCATTTCCAAATCTGCAGTT
>JANHGB010051431.1:0-16320 GCA_026283785.1 Coracopsis vasa
TAAGATCATCCAGTTCCAACCCCCCTGTCGTGGGCAGGGACACCTCCCACTAAACTATGCCACCCAAGGCTCTGTCCAACCTGGCCTTGAACACCGCCAGGGATGAAGCATTGACAATTTCCCTGGGCAACCCATTCCAGTGCCTGACCAGCCCCACGGTAAAGAACTTCTTCCTTATATCTAACCTGAACTTCCCCTGTTTCAGTTTGAACCTGTGCCTACTGATAATTAAATCAAAGATCAAAGTCCAAAATATTTCAGCCTAATCTCTCAAAATTAACGTGTATTCATGAGAAAAAACAAAACTATCATGTTCATACTCACCGGAACTTTACTTCCGACTATCTGCATGCAGTGGTCAGCCAAGAGAGGTTATTGTGTAAAAAAGATAATAATAATACATAAATAAACACAGCAAAGTACTTAGTAGGATGTAGCATCACACAATCTTAAAGTGTTTAATCATTAGTAGTAGTTACATTCTTTTATTACTTTACCCAACTGTTTAAGAGTTACAGCTTCGCAACAGGAAACAATAGTTCTACTGGAGGAGAAATAATTTGAAATTCTTATGTTCCGCTGCTCAATCATCAGCATTTTACACATTTAGAAACAAATAACTAAATACCTCACTTGACATCTACATCTTGAAAGATTAATAGGTATGCCAGTTTGCTAAAATTATCCCGTCAGATATTTTCTATATGACACTGAGAAGAAACAAATGGCATACTGACTTCCTTGTACATAGAACAACTTCATTATTATGGAGCTTTTGATCTAGTTAGATGATGTCATCACTGAATTTAATTAAGTTTTCATCATCAAAACCATAGCCTACAGTTATAAATCTAACTTGCATTTCATGAAAGCTCATATGGCATTTTTCTTCAACTGCTCAGTATGGATGCTTTTAATTACATGGATAATTAAGCAGTGATTTCCAGAATGACATCTCCTTTTTACCATGGAACAGCATCTCTGCATATTCATGAACAAGAAGCTGACTTTAAACAGAAGAAAACTCTGCAGAAAGGCAGCACATCTCTGCCCTGTTCTTTCACCTCTGCACAAATGTTCTGACCATGTTCCTGTGAATATCAGTACTATAGACATCTGCTGAAATATTGCAGGTTTTTCCTTGTCAGCCCTTTGTTGCAATCTGATAGCAGCCACTTGATTGAATAACCACTTTTACCCAATAAACGGCCAGAGATAGTAAGATTTTGTTCAGAGATCTCAATTTGATTGTACCTATTCGGCCAGAGATAGTAAGATTTTGTTCAGAGATCTCAATTTGATTGTACCTATTCAGCCTCCACCTGCTTCATACTCCACATTTATCTCTTCCATTACTCTTTTAGGAAGTCTTTCACAAGACAGAAGACGCTGCAAGTCTTTCACAACCACCTCTTCTCTCCCATTCCTGATGAGGCTTCCTCAAGAAGCACAAGATGGACAGTCATCACCAGACAATCTCTGGCATGAGCTGTCACCAAGTTCAATTATGAAACAGAATCCTGAGCTGTCACCATTTCCCAAGTGTAATTTCCATAGGCAACAATCTTTCTCTGAGTGAGAGAAGGAATCGGAAGCACAGATAACCACTTCATATGAAAAATCTAGCTTTCAGCTTCCTCCCCGCAAGGAAAAGGAAAGCTTTTATTCACCCATTGAAAAACAAGGGTTTTTTCCCCCTCAGAACTCTGAAGACAGTAGGTTTTTCAGAAAAGCATGGTCAACATGCTGCAGATGGCACACAAGGCAGAGAAAAGGAAGCACCAAATTGAAAAATCATTTGGTTAAGATGACATCAGCAAGTGACTGATGTTCAAATGAGTGGACAGAGCTCAAAAGCCTAACGAAAACAAACGTCAACTGGAAGAAAAGTCGCATCAAGTGTTAAGTGTGTTTTGTGAGCTCTAAGCAGAAGAAAAAGCCCAAGTATTTTCAGTATCAAAAAAAGGAAGACAGATGAACAGTTATCTGTGACCAAAGAAAAAGGTAGAAAACTGTAAGAAAGTTCATTTTGAATGTGATCAGCATTTTCATGGAAGACAAGCGTGAAGGAGGCCTGAAGAAAAGTCTGACAATTCGTGACGCAGTAAAAACTGGTTAGGGTTCAAAATAAACAGTGAAAATGAGGGTTTGCTTTAAGATCCCAATCAACGTTTTACAATTGAGCTCTGCTTTTTCTACTTTTTAGATCAGTTAAGATGATAGGTATTTAAAAGGTAAATTAGAGTAATTCACTACAGAAAGGTCATTTATATTTCTGAAAAACCTTCAATTACTCCATTCAAATGCCACGATTCAATTGCAAGAAGGACTTCCTGAAGCACACGAACTTCCATCCAAGCCCTTTTTCCATTACAGAAAACATTTTGCATATGGATCAAACATCCATACTGGCGCTGCCTTCAGTTCAAAGCGCACATGCATGTATGAGGACATTTTGGGACAGGTTTTGATTATTTTTTTTAATTGTTAGTACATTTTGGCAACATATCTGCAGCTCTGTTAAGTTTCCCATGCTGCAGCACAGACAGTGGCAGTAATGCAATCTGTTAAAGTTGTCAGCAGTTAGACATGCAATGGCAGCCATGCTCTCCTTACTCAGCGATGAAGTAATGGTACTTGAGGCAACTACATTTCAGTATTAGTATATATAAGAGATGACCATTATCCAGCTACTTTTTGGGAAAGGGTTGCAAGTACTTCCATTGTGCAAGTTTCTACCGCTTCAATATTTATGCTTACTAAGAAAGATTTAAAATTTATCATTGATCAAGTGAAGACCAAAACCTTAAAACACATAATCAATAGTTCCCAAAGACAGTGTAGGCATAGTATATTAACAGCAAATTGCATAATAGTCACTGCATAAGCTTGAGTAATATTCCAATAACTTGCATGTTTAGCAAGAGCATACTTTAAGCACGGGCTTCCTTCCAGGACAGAATAAAAGACTGTGGATTTGGTCTAAGATGAACTCATGCAGAAACATCACTTCTCTCAAAGGTAGGTCACCATTTCCACATTATAATGCAAGGTTTTCCTCACCTCAGTTTATAATATTTAATGAAAAGAATTTGCATTTAATAATTGCACGTCATTTTAGTTTTAATTATTTGAAATTTAACTTTGCGGAGCTTATTGTAAAAGTTCAAATAAGACAAGTCAACTGTACTGCTTGGAGCCCACGGTTACAGATTCATGAGGCAGACACCAACATAATCTTATTTGCTACTTATTTCACTAAGAAACAGATTATTATTTAATGCTATCTGTATGTAGTGCTCCGACTCAGCTCTGTAGAACTGCTAGCAGTGCTGCCATTATGCATTTTACCAATTATTCCATACACAGTCTCCATTTCCAGTAATCTTTATTGCACACCATAACTTAGGAGTGGGGAAAAAAAAAATGAGATTCATCCTCATTTCCAAATAAAATCATGTGCATTACCTAATTTTACTGAAGAACTATGCTAGAAGCAAATTTTATCACTTGAAGCATACTACTGCCCCTTGGATACACAAAGCTATACACACGCACACACACACTTTTCTTCCTGATATTGCAATACGTACAGTTCCTCAGAATTCACCACTAGCTGCTTTATTTATTCATAGAACAAACAGTGCACAAACTGGGACAAAATCTATTTCGATGAAAATCACAATAAATATATACATATGTTTTATCCGACATGCATGAATTTCTGTGGCAAATTCTCCCTTTACATGGTAAGAACTGTATTTGCCATACTTCTTTTTAACAAAAAAACCATCACTGACGTATTTTATAACCAATTAGTACTAATAGTCCTACTGCAGAGAATAAATTGCAGGTCATCACGATATGAAATTGTATTTCTCAACCCCTAATGATGGGGCTTCTTGTCAGTCTCTTACATTTCAGGCACCACGACAGATGCTTCAAAAATTCTGCATGAAGGATCCATAAACTAAGGGTTAATTGATCAACTTAAGCACAGAGAATGACCAAGATGATTTAAAGGTCTGAATATATATTTTTTTCTATTCAAAATATAATTTGAAAGTTATTTTCAGACCATCTTTTCACTAAAGGAATCATTTTATTTACTTTCAGAACATTTGTTAGCAATTTAAGCCAGTGACAGTGTTCAACACACTCTAATTAAACTAACACACTGACTTGACTGCTATTTTAAATACTTGCAATATTTTGATTCCTTCATTTTAACACTGCAAATTGTACATTTAGTACGTATGTCATCGCTGAAACCGTGAAGTCATGCTATCCCTTCCGAAAACTTCTGGTACCAATAATTTGTAAGAATTCCACTGAAATGAACTCTGGTTTCATCTATTACCCTACATCATTGGATTTGCAATATCTTGTGATTTACAAAAAAGCATCAAGTTTTTACATTGCCCAACAGCTGAAATACAAACTAACCCTTCAGATGCAGCCGTAAGCATTTAAAAGTGCATTACGAAGTACAGATTCATTTCTTTTTTCTCCTACCACTCTTAGAAGATAAATCCAGACCAAAAAAATGAAAGTTTCAAGCTTGAAAAACTAACACTCACAAAGCTAAGCTCCTTACTTTCACATGTCTTGGAGAGGTGACTACTTACGGATTTGGCAGTTGCAGAAATGTACTGGATAACCATCTCACGTTTTGTGCTCAAGTCTTTATCTCTTAAAGGAGCTTTCCGTTCTTCATTTAGATTCATGTCTTCCTGCAAAGAAACAGGCCACACAACATCAAGACTATTTCATGCTTTTTACTAGCTTTTGGGGTTTTTTTAGTACTCTTTTTCTTCTACAAATGGCTCATTTTTAAACAAGCAGAAATCAGTTTTTCCAGCTTATCGGCATTTGTATATTTCTGAGCTACCCAATTTTCTCATTTTATTCTGTCACTTCACGTGTTCATGGTTTTCAAGACAAAATTTTGTAATTGAATCAAGGGGAGTTACCATGCATGAAATTTAGCTCAAGAAATAAAACTACAGGATGAACCCCTAAATTCTACACCTCAAGTTGATCAGTTAAGTGTTAACTCTTGTGAAGTTCCTGGGTTTTTTTATAAAACCTTATCACAAGACACTATTCCTGCACTATCTAATCACAAGGCTGTTATTACCTGGATTATTAGCTAGTGGTAGGGGATAGATGTGAAAGTGTTCCAACTGATGTATTTAAAACAAACCTCAAAATCCAAATATTCTGGTAGATTAAATCTTTATATGCCTGTTTCAACTGATTAACCATAATGAAGTTATTACTAGTCAAGACTAGTCTTCCTATTAAAAGTGAAAGTAACTTCAGATTAGCAACTAAAACCACATTTTTCAAAGACTTATTAGTCTCTGGAAGACAGACCTATTGCCTGCCTCAATGAGCATTACTTGGAAAAGTTAAAAATTGATCTCTTAATTTAACAAGCAAATCAAGCAAGTATTTATTAACCCTTATCCAATCTTTCAAAATAGATTGACAACTTCATTGAACAGAACAGAGCTACACAATGGAACAGGCCAGTTCTTAGGCCATAATGACTGTATGGAAGTTAATAACAATTTTAAAGGATAAAATAGGAAACTAGTTTTAACAATACTCAAAAGACTGCAATTTCCAATACTTCATGTATCAACACCAATGAGAATTGCAGAATTGATACACACCTACTTCAAATGTTTCTTTCTGCAGTGCTAATCAAAAAGCTTGCTTGTGAGTAGGATACAAACCTTGTCAGAAAATACTCAAAACTGTACAAAAATTCAGCTTTCTAAACATCAGGATTTTACTAATGGAAATTACTGTTTTCCAAGGGTATTTACTTAAGTTTATTCACATATATCCTTCAACAGCAGTATTTAACTACAGCAACTAAGGTCTATAGAGCTCATCTTAATGAAGCAATCAACAGCTCAAGATTTTTATTTCTGGTTTTTTGCCTTTGTTTTTTTCTGTAGAAGTAGACCAAGTAATTCCAACATACATAGTACCAGCATTCTGAGTTACTCAATTGTTCATGTGCCAATTTGGAGAGGTCTATCAGGCCTACCCTATGCCCTCCCAAGTAGTTAATACTTCAAAAACGACATATGAAGATCACTACCACATAATCAATTCCAACATGAAAAGAAAACCTCCTAAGATGATGTAGCATATCATCTTACCATCATTTTTTCAAAGAGATCCATAACTTCTTTTTCTGATAAGTTCAAGCAACGCTCATCAACAAGCGCCTGAGCAAGCGGTATTTCACTTATAGAAGGTTGAGAGTCAATAGGATGCTGAATGAGAGGTTTCTCTTTTTTCACTGCTGATTTTCTGAAGCTTGTTATTCTGTCACGCTGCAAAGACATCCATTTAAAAATAAGCAGAAATAGAAATACGGGAAAGCAGCCAATTACATGGCAGTAACACACACATTTTTAGTTAATCCAAGCAGCAGAGTTAAAACTCAAACTGAACTGTAAGTAAAAATACTCTAAAAGTCAGAGATTACTTTTCATAGACAACATTTAAGGTAAATTCATGACAGGTCACATGCAAAAAGGGATATAATTTCTCACAGTTTCAAAAGTATACCAACTATGTTAAACTCTTAGCATTGCAAAATCTCCAGTTCATCTTCTCACACTACTCCCTAATTATCCTGATAGTGAATAAATATGGTACCACAAAGGTAATGTCCAAGCGGTCCTTCACCTGAAGAGCTATAAGTCTTTGGAGGACAACTGAAAAAGCCAGCGTTGGGAAGGAGGTACTCACAAGTTCATCAGGCTTATAAAAAATTCCTGCTAAAGTAGAATAAAGTTTGTAGAGGAATTAATGCTCCAAGTATAGTTCACAATTCCTTGACATGTTTTTGAGTACGAACTCCTGCAATTAGTGCTTACTTTTAAAAAGCAAGGTAATGGATTACCCACATAGAAGCAGCCACCCATAGTTAAATACACAGAACGGACATTAGTGAAAGCATGTCAGACAGTCTGCAGTGACGTTTCACTGGTTAAGGCTGACTTGGTTTATACCTTATACCAAACCCCCCACCTTTTTGTTTTTAAAGCATGCTTACTCAGTTAATTTGTTAATATTGGAAACAACCAACAAGAGCACCTTCCTTATAAGGCCATTTATTACTGTGGTATTTATAACTATTCTGAATAAAGCCATTTTTTTCAAGTTAATAATACTGCCTTTATACATATATGTTCATTTTGAGAACATATTATCTATAGCAATATTTCTAAATCAACTGCTTGCAGCAACAAATACCAGTGTATTTGTTTCAGGCACTGAACAGCCTTATGAAGACGTGCTTTCATCTAACAGCAGCTTATGTAGGGCTACCAGTATCATTCATAGCAGTTATTGCAATCTCTATGAAGACATAGACACCAAATGTTTTATTTTCTATAATCAAACAACCACTGTGAAACATGAAAAGTTCAGTGGAATATTTCATTTGTAGGAAACCTGATTTCACTATGGATTAGTCCACTCAGGAGTGGAGAAATTCGACCAAGTGCTGCGGAATATGGGTAAGAAAGCTTCTTATTTTTGTTGTTCTGTTTCTTTCTCTTGGTTTGTTACTTTGGGGTATTTTTTGAGATCCTCTAAGAGTACCTTACATTTTTGAAGGGCAAGTATCCCTAAATAAGCTGCATTCCCTTTGAGTTTCTTTGTAGGTATTTCTTCTTTTGTTTTGTTTGTGGGTTGGGGGCGGGGGGGGCAGGTGGGGATGGTGGGAGGGAATCCTGAAAAGCTATATAACTTCTTTGAAGTTATACTCTAGAAGTGAGTATTCTAGTTGAAGACCAGGCTTATTTCTGTTTCCTTGCACAGGATGGGAACTGGCATGTCAAGTAGCCTTTTCTTATGTGTCCTTTAAAGGGACAACTGGAGAACACTCTCCATAGTGTTTCCTTTCATCTCCCTACAGTCAGTATTTAGTGCTTGCTTTGAATCAAGATGGTTCAGTAGTGAGGAGCAGTAGGTAGTTTCATTGGCTAATTACATACCCGTATATCAGTATTCCATACTCATGCACTGTTAGATCCCATTATATCAGTATTAAGTGAATAGCTTCTCTTTCTATGTTGTCTCACACCATGGATTCCTAATACCTATCTGCACTACAGGGAGAAAAAAAAGGAGCTTCACAAGCATGTACTTTGTCTTTGACCTGTTACTTAGAAGTCAAAAATTCCAGTCCCTTAAAGAGCCAAGAAAGCATTACACATTAGACTGCTGTTACTGTTCCATAGGTTGTAAAAAGGCCGACTGTTGTCAGATTAAACCAGAACACTTTAGTAAATGGAGTCTCTTTACCTGTTTTTGTAAGAAATCCTGACAAATCGAGACATACAGGAATTTGTTCTTATATTCAGGATACTCTTTGAATTCATAGGACACTGCTCACTTCTAATGGGAGCTTCAGTGCTAATCTGGCCCATTTAGCTTAGTGTGACAGAAATGATTTAACAAATGTTTTGTAGTAGGAGAGTGGAGAGAAATAAGACAGTGCTATAAATTGATTTGACAATTGAGCTGTAAGATGGTATATGCTATTTTGAGTTACTGATGGGTGACTCAGTAATGAAACCATTCCTAGCTCTGCTTTTAGGGTAGGCTAAAAATAGTTTAGAATGTCATTCCACTGCTCCATTAATGGACCATAGCCTGCCTCTTTTAGTCTTATCTTGCTGTTTGAATACAGTAATGTCTCAAATTCTTCTTGCCTATTTTAGCTGTCCAAGAAGAGCTTGTATGCTTCAAATCCATCCTCATATGCTGTATACCTCTAAATCTCTTTTTTTGGTTGTAGAATGAAAGTTTGTGTAAAATGGGAATGAGAACTTTCTTTCCAGCTAATAGGAAACCAAGAAAGTAGTGGAAGAAATGCACCTTTTTGTCCTTCTGAAGTGTGAGGTGTTCCTCACAAGCATGCTAACTGGGGAAGGTATTTTTTCAAATCACTATTTAGTGCAACACTACGTTTTTGGAGTTGAAACTTCTTGGTTATAGCTAAAATAGTGCGATGTGTTTATCCTGAAGAGCAGTGTGGTTCTTCTTGGGTAAACAGCAGTCTGGAGAAGGGATGGAGTTTCTGTAAGATATGCATCTATCATAGAAGAAATGTGTCTACCATGTAAAATCCAGCACAATGAAGGAAAAAGCAGTAGCTTAGGGGTTTTGTACTTAAGGAGTTAGTGAAGTTGGAGAGTGGGAAGAGTGGAAGTGAGAAGCTATTCGCATTGTATAACAAGTTACAAAGAGGAACTTCCAGATAGATCAACTGATGATGTATGTAAAACTAAATTCACCTTCTACTCAGGCTTAATGAAATCTTTCTTGGCCTTTCCATAAGCAAAGGAGAGAAGTTTGTAACTAAAAATTAAGATTCAAAGCAAAACCAGTGTTTCCTGAGTGCTTTCTTTGTCCTTTGGTCTCACAGCTGAGACTACAATGTTGACAAGAGTAGGAGCTAGCATGCAGCTCTGAACCACAGGTATTGACGGAGCACACATGAGAGAATGTTGCAGTATGTCCCTGCTGAAAAGTGAATATTCCATGAAGTTTCAAACTTAGAATGAATAGCATCCGAATGCAGGATGGTTTTAGCACAGAGGGACTATCTCATGGAATCTCAGTACAGCACAGAGGCTTCTTCTCAAATGACTTTCTGGGCTTTGCCAGTGAGTAAAACCAAAACTAGAATAAGTCTGAGAGGTCTCTTCTAAGGATTTGTTCATGAGAATTAGTGTCCTGTTCATTTTGCAAATAAATCCTGAAAATGCATTCAGCTGTTGTGGGGTTTTGTAATTTCAGTTCCACTATGCTAAGGTTCCTGGCTGGCTGACTCACCAGATGGAGCTGTAGGCTTGTTATTCTTCTCCAGATACTCATCGTTCCATCCCTGAACAATGCTCCTGTGTAAATCTAAGGTAGTCCTGTCCTATCACTGAAAAAGGCAAGCCAGCAGAATGATTTATCAGTGCATTTGCTGGGCTCTGCTGGGAGAACACCAAGATTCCATTTATTCTTAGCTACTTGGAGGAGATCACACCATAGCGTTCTGACTGATCCACAAGGTAGTACATGACTCAGCAATGGGACAGATAAAACTTGCTTGGGCAAGAGTGGTTTAGCAGCAGCTTAGAACTATTTGAGAAGCAAATAAGTTATTGTTGAACATGTCAGAAGCTGAATTCAAGTGCAGTGTGTAAATTATAAGCTGCTGGCCACAGATAAGAGCTTAAGTTGCACACATATATTGTAGGGCTTGGATTCCAAACAGCACCTTGGCCATACCCATTGGCCAGGTATGGGCAGAGGGGGTGCATAGTGAACACCAGATATTACAAGTGACAGAACTGATTTCAGAAACTGGTTTGTATGTTCATGCCTTTATAGCAAGGAGTACAGTGTTGCAGTGCATGCACAGCATGACACAAGTCAGAGTCCAGAAAGCAGCAGCGACACATTCAGGCTAAATATACGATGCCAGTTTGTTCCTTGTACCTGCTCCCTTGATACATCTGGTTCCTTCTTAGAATGTCTGTGGGATTTGGATTCGTTTCCTGCCTTTATTAGGCTGCTCTCCTGGCCTGGGGACAAGGAGTTTTAAGCCAGAGGCTAAAGAGAGCTTCTGATTTTCACTTTCATAGATTTTCAGGTGTTATTTCTCCCAGTGGGTAATACAGGTAAGTGTTAAGACAGTTACAGAGGGGATGGTTCAAGTACTTAGAGATGCTATGTCAAGAAAAAGGTTATGTTTTATGTAACAAATGATGACTGTAAATGCATTTCTCCATAGCAGGCCTATAGTGCTAATGACAGCTTTTGGAAATAGTCACTACGCAGACATTAAGTGAAAAGAAATTAACAGAAACTGAGGTGAGAGATACACACAATTTTGAAGTCATTTAACTAGGGGAGTGAATAGGTAGCAGTGGTTCAGTGATTACCAGTACTCCATTTTCTTCTCCTCTCCTGTTGTGCTTTTCAGCTGTATGCTGTGCCTCAAGCTGTGATCTCACTTTGGACAGGGTCACTATTGGTGAATACCAATACAACATGGTATTCCTTGTCTGACAAAAATAGTATGTTGTATTTCTCCATGAAACAGAGTCATTTCTTAGATAATCTCTTATCATCGAGGTCACCCCAAGGGAGGATGCACCTCCACTTTAACTTCAGTGACACCTGTTTTCCCAGGTCAGGGAAGTTGTCAGAATGGAATGCAAGCCTTAGGTAAAGAGTCTGGTAGCATTAGGGCAAAGTCAGACAGTGAATCTGTTCTACATGAAGTATTTTTGTGAGGATGCATGTGACAAACATTGTAATAACATACATGGGCGTCCCTCTACTGCTGCAAGCAAACAGTTTTGCTTGCAGTAGCTATGGTGAGCTCAGTGTAGTATCTAACCTTACTAAAACCTGAGACTCTTTCCAATTAACATATATAGCCTGCTATCATTTGTAAGTTACTTGAAAATGTATGTAGTCTGAGACAAAGAAATGATGCAGCTCTTACCACTATCATCTGAGTTTGCAAGGAAGAAGAATACCAGAGATGAGATTTTAAAACACAACACATGAATACATCTTGGGCATAGGTGCAATAGACATAAGGGACATCAGTTCTCTCTTTTTGCTGGTTGCATCAGGAATGGGAATCAGTCTGATCATGTTCTTCTGTTTGAAATAAGCAGGTGTCCTGTATTCAACACTTGTGCAGAATGTCAGCAGAAGTAGTAGTATGCAGTGAGAAAGAGCACATCCAAAAGCACGATGTACAACATCCTGGCTGTTTCCCCTAACTAACATATTCCAAGTAGCTTATTCTTTTAAGGAAAACCAAACAAGCCCTTTCTCATGTTGAAAAGAAGCCTTTCCTGGTTCCTGCAGGACAGTTGGGAAACAAAATGTAGAGCTCCTTGGTTTGTAGAACGAAAAAAAAGCTGCATTCTTCCACCCCCAGTAATTTGCCTGCAGAGGCTGAAAAGCAGAACCGTGTACACTGAACTACAGCTTGAGATCTGCTTTGTACCGGGGCAGGAGGGGAAGAACAACAGTAAAATTACAAAGTGTGAAGAACCTTTGGAAAAGACAATAGCCAAAGATGCCAGTGGGGAGGTAGAGGCAGGTTTTAATTATACCAGTGTCAGAAAGAAACTGCAGAGAGACTCCTCAGCTCCCGATTCATCCCGGTCTTGTCAGTCACCATTGTTGCCAGGCACAAAACTGGACACATATGGGAAGTTTTGACAGAGAAGTTGTGGAATATTGTTCACTAACCCACCCCCACACACCCATTTTATTTCACACTGACAAAAGCTGAGATGAATGAGTTGTTGTCTGGCCCTTCCCACTTTGCATGGTCATTGGCTGGCTTGGTTCTAAAAAGGATTTAAAAAAGGGGAATAATGTGCCTTTGCCTGGGATCTGAGACTGTCAGGGTGTTGAAAAGCTAATCTGCGAGCTGCCACCATGCAGATCTCTTGGGCTGTGTGCTCTGTCTGTGTCTTAACACAAATGGCATTTCGATCTGTGGAAGGGTGGCAAGTGTTTAAAAATGATGCTACAGAAGTCATTCCTGAGATCACTGAAAACACAGAAACACCGATGGAGCAGACTTTGAGCAATAACAACACAATGAACCAGGCAAAGCATGGAGGAAGACACATCCAACAAGCTCCAGACCCTAATGGTAAGTAAAATACCATCATTATTACAGTTTTGGACCCTAACAATTTGCAAAAGAATACTTGTTCTTATCTATTTCTTATTTATTTAATATATATTTAATCAAAACTTGAGGTGTGGACCTAATGCTGTGACAGGGAGTAATATCTACTGTAAGAGAAGTATCAAGGTAAATGTTAGAAGGGATGCACTGAGGTTTACTAATGAAGAATGTGATCTATCTATTGAACAATCCTTAGGTGCTACAACAGGCATTCCTGTTTTGCCCATCTGCTCTCTGCAGACGCAACTCCAATATAGAAAACCTGCAGAAATATTACTTCAATTTCTCTGCGTTTTGTGCTTGCAAGGAGGAACTATCACAAATGGACTCTCTGATGTCAGGATGGGGCAATGGGTTGACCCTGGAGATAATATAAATTCTTAATCTTTAGAAAGAGTTGCACTAGTGATGCCGAAGGTCACACAGCAGAAATGGCACATGGAGATTGTGTTCAGCTAGAGGAGAGAAGTGTGCTGCTCACTGTCCTTTGCCAACAGCCAGGTCCCAGCAACCAGAAAAGCTGCTACAGACAGTTAGAGCACTCCCAAGGGGAATTCTTGCCCAAGTGAATTGGAGGAACTTTATTTTGCAGAGGTGTGCAATCTTGGAATCAGTTTGGCTACTTTAAGAGCACTGACATAGTTCATAATACACTGGCACTGCATTTAGCCAAATACATAACATTTGCAATGATGCAAAACACAAGCTTTGTAAGGAGAGATGGAAGATGAGGAGTTGGCACCAAACAGAGAAGGTAGTTTTAAAGAAGTGGCTCACTGGCAAACAGGACAACCCTGGTCTTCCAGATTGACACGTGCCTACCAAACACAGAGAGCAACAAGACAGAGTTTCTGCTATTGTGCACTGCAGAGCTAGCCTTCTGCTTCTGAGGACAACTGGCAGGGAATTGCGGTTTTCTGCTTTCATAGCATTAAGAGTATTTTAAAAGCAGGTTTTGAGAGTGTAACTTTATAAAGATCTTAAATGCCTAAAAGGGGGGAGCACTCAGCTGCTCACAGGCAGCCCTAGCAACCACCAGGTCAAGGCAGGTTGGTTGTACTGTTACAGCTGAATACCTTCATTCTTTAGCCTCTTACTACTCTGACATCAGTGGGGGGGAATCTGTCCCACTGATATGTGCATTTACTTAAGTGAGAGAGAGTGAAGGAGCCTGGGCAGTTATTCGAGGTATGAAATGGTTTTACATCTTATTTTAATGTCTTTAACACAAGGAATCAAAATAATGATGCGAAGTAGCCCGATCTTCCCAGGACACATGAGTTTGCACCAGACCATGAATAATTTTGCAGTATGTGGAATCTGCACTGACAGACGACAGGACATATATGCTGTCACTGATAGAGTCAGAATTCTCTCTTGATGTATCAAGGAGGGGACCATCTTGTGAACAGCAAGGAGAATGAGGCTAACAGACACAGCCTTCTATTTTGAATGTGACCTTTGAGGATTAGCACAAGTAGCATTCCTGAGTTAAACTATCCTGTTGACTAAGAGCAGAACATTAATGTGAGTGTATCTGGTGAAGTTCTTCAGAGCTTCAGAAATCAAAGTATGTGTCCTCCAAACAAGTCAATTAGCCAAGCAGGTCACTTGGCAAAACAGATGTCTTCAGAATAAGTCTGCTCCTACAATTCCCTACAATTGGAAAGTTCTTCTAAAGCCTTAATGTTAAAAAAATCTTGTATTTCCCAATGTTTCATTTGCCTATATCTATCCATTGAGGAAAAGGGGGAAAAAAACCACTATAAGGTTCCTAATCAGCCAGAAGATGCCTCTAGCTGTCTGAAGGAAATTATGTGGGATAGGTGGGATTATCACAGAGTGCAGTAAACATGGAAAACCTAAGACCAGAAGAGTGGGAATCCCTCAGCACTGTTGTTACCTGCTGTTCTCTGGCACACACTATAGTAGTTGAAAATCACTTAAGGAACGCTAACTTGTTACACAAAAGATTTAGATCTGGAGTCAACCTCTGAAGCCAATAGAGTTAAACTAAAGCAATGAGGGGAGGTTTTGCCAGGAGAATCCCATCCAAATTTGCCATGAAATAACCGCTCCTGCTGGGGTTACAGCTCTGCTGCCCACATGCACAAGTCTGAGATGGAATTTACCCAGTGACAAGGATTTTAGTCATCAATTGGTACATTGCTGTTCAAGAGTCTCATAACTAAGGTAGCCAAATATTCCAAAGCTGCAGGGGTGAGTCTGGAGTTACTCTTCCCATTCAGGATTCCCAGCTTGCATCCAGCTCCGAGCCAGATACCTGTGACACAAACACCAAGGTGCTTTCTCAAGGGTGGGGAGAAAAGGAGTCTGTAATTAAAGTGTTTCTTGTTTGCAGATGCTTCCGACTTCAGCTGCAGAGAGATGCGAACCACCCGCTATGTCACAGAGGGGCCCTGCCGCAGCATCAAGCCCGTCAAGGAACTAGTGTGCTCTGGTCAGTGTGTCCCCTCCCACCTCCTGCCCAACTCCATCGGCAGAGGGAAGTGGTGGCGGCAGAACTCCCTGGATTATCGCTGCATCCCTGCTCACACTCGCACGCAGCGCATCCAGATGGCCTGTCCTGAGGAAGAGACTCGGACTTACAAATTCCGAGCTGTCACAGCCTGCAAATGCAAGCGCTACACTCGCTACCACAACCAGTCCGAGCTGAAGGACTTTGGGAAGGAACCTGCCAGGCCTCAGAAGAACAAGAAGCCCCGTCTCTCCAGGGCGAGGAGCAGCAAATCTAACCAGCATGAGTTAGAAAATGCTTATTAGAAGGCGGCTCCGAGCGATACAACCTAGCAGCTCTGGATACCTTACGAGACATCAACTGGCACTCACAGGCCACAGCATCACGTTCTGACTGCAGTAGGTTTTGATTCCTTCTGCTAAGCTGGGTCAAAGGCTCACATAGTGAAAAATCTGTCAGACTGCAGCAGCTATGGTCTGATAAAAGAATGAGATAAACTGAGCTGGAGGTAGCAACATCTAAATTCAGTCTGAGAGGAGAGGTACACCTTGGAGACTCACGTGAGGTTCTGTGGCTTGTACAAGTAGGAAGGCAGAAGAAAGTGAAGCTGTTATGGTGACAATCACACTTTATTAGAAGTCATTCTACTCTATGTGAAAAGAATACTGAGATCTCTTTCCCACCTCTGTAAGTGTCATGATGCAGGACAAGCATGAGATTAGGAAGCACCAGGAGAGTTAGCACTCTCTGAATGAGTTGTAGGAAGTTAGTGATAGCAGGGATTTCAACAGTAATGGTGCCTGAAGTCAAGTTGTTGGGATGTCAGATGCCCTCCTGACCCAGTTGTTTCCTCTAAAATGCAAAAATCAAACAATGATACTTGTGTTCTCAAAAGTGTGACAAATCTAGTTCATATTTCTCATTAGGAGACTGTAGGATAGACAGATTTAGAACTGAGATTTGACAACTAAACCCACAGAATCCTAGAATGGTTTGGATTGGAAGGGACCTTAAAGCTCATCCAGTTCCAGCCCCTGCCATGGGCAGGGACACCTTCCACTGGAGCAGCTTGCTCCAA
>JANHGB010051431.1:19141-29952 GCA_026283785.1 Coracopsis vasa
CCACCCCAGCTCTCTTCCACTAAAAGTGCCTTTTGCCATTCAGAATGCTGCAGGTTTCTGACTTACAATGTAAGGATTGGTTCTTTGCACGTTAGAAAAGCTTTGACAAGAATGCCAATGGCCAGGGAGTCCCGAGGCGCTGCTGTGTTCCCTCTCAATGCCCATCCTGTTTACAGTTGCTCCTCACTGGTTTCTTACCACAGGTTCTTTTCAAATACAGCATTTGGGTTCGCACATTTACTGATTTTCTCTCCCCTCTAATAAAGGTGCCCAGGATTTTACCTCCCCATTAGTACAGATTACTCACAGCTCTTAGCAGAGCTCTAGAAAAAGGAAATATGGAGACTTCCTGGTCTAATAATCTATGTTGGTGTTTGCTGAAAGCATTATTATGGCTCAAGGGAAGTGCTGTGCAGAGGAGATGCCACCTTTAACTGCGGTCTGAGAATGAGTGTCCGCAGGAGATTTCAGCTTGTCTTTCACACCAAATGTCTACACTTCCAGTGCTTTCCAAAGAAGAAAGCTTGATACTGACCACAGAGGGAATAACTGAAACCAGAGTGACTTTATAGATTGTCCCTCCATCAATGAAACATTACTGGACATAAGACATACATGGGACAGGCTCTTTCAGAGAAACAAATACTGCAAAGGGGCTTGGCAATGGGACGAGACCTCCTGTGCACTCCTTTTACAGGAGCATTAAACGGTTTTTCTTCAGGGCTATAAATTTCTCAGGCAAAAGTGAGCTTCTTCACTGTAATTTCTGCAATAAAATAGCACAACAGAATGTAACTTCAGTGCTGCTGGGCTATAAGTAGTAACAGGTCACTGAATTCGTCTTCACTTGGCTGGAGAGAGCTGCCTGTCAGCAACGGAGCAACTGTCACAACGGGCAGCCCACAGAAACACAATCCCATTGCTCTTTTCCAGACGGGCTTCATGATTTCTCCAAATCAGCTTTGAGCCTTCCTCCCTTTGTCACCCATTTTTATTCCCACTTGTGCAGAGAACAAACCATGGCAGGTTCTCTGCAATGCACTCACAAGAGTGAGTGTGCCAACTGTACTGCTGCTGTCAAAAATACCCTTCTGCTATGATCCAGTGTAAGACAAACGTCCAGGCAGCCCAAACAGCCACGAGGCATCCACAGGGTCCCACAGATTTTGCATGAGGTTCAACTTTTTATTACAAATTGCACAAGAAAGGACATAACTTTACCCAGTGAGGGCCTGAGCCCAGCAAACACATCATGTGTGTGTTCTGCACACGTGGTTGAGAAAGTCAGCATTGTGAAACAGAGGGAATAAACACGTATGTTTTTAGCCATATGACATCAACTTATAATTAGCTTGTTTCACCCAAATTAGTGCAGTATATGGGCACACAAACCAACTTTTCTATAGTAAACAAGCTCAAAAGTCTTAAATTAACATAGAGCACATTTGTATGGAACTTGAGTCTGGATTGAACATACTGTGAGCTGTAACCTGAAACGTGAATACACTAAAACTGCCCTTGACAGGCAAGTCATGGAGACCCACCAGTGAAATACTTCACAGTCTGAAATAAAGCCAGTCCAGTTTGAGTGAACTGGATGATCTTAAGGTCCTTTCCAACCTGAACTATTCTATGATTCTATTGCCAGCTCATATTCAGTTTTTCATCCACTACTACCCTAATCCAAGCCCTTCTCTGCAGGGTTGCTCGTGATCCCTGCATGGCTCAGCCTGTACCATGTGTGGGTTTGCCTCAATCCATGCACAGGAGCTTGCACTTGGCCTTGTTGAACTCCATGGAGTTCACACAGGCTTACCTCTCTAGCTTGGCAAGGTCCCTCTGGATGGCATCCCTTCCCTCAATAGTATTGACCACACCACTCAGCTTGGTGTCATTTTGAACGCTTTAGTAACTAAGCTTGTAATGCCAGCCCTGCTTCTCCTTGGTGTTACCATGGTCTGTCTGGATCATGCTGATGCCATGAACATCCATTTTAGCCAGGTGAGGTGAGGCAGTGCAAGATGTGAATCACTTTTTTGCCACGTACTGGCTACTGAGATTCTAACTGAACACAGATGGGGCACTTTAGATTGAAATCATCCCTTATGAATTTGTATAACACCCAGGATGTGGAAACATTAATCCATGCTTGGTGTCTGTAACAGCAATACCATCACTTTCATCTTTAAGGGAAGCAGCCCCAACTCCTTGACTGTTACAAGGCCAAAGTCATCCATCTCCCTGCTGAAGACTTCCACATTGGGCTGTTTGCATTGTAGTACTAACCTTCAGACTCAGGCTTTCTTGTTCATGGCTTTTTAGGCAACTTAAATATATTCCCAAACCAAGAAATACAAGTATATTTATTTTGTGGTTATCAAGCCCCTAAATTAAACAGGCATCTTGATCAATTCACCAGCAATTTAATGCTTGTGGCATGAGGTTATTTCAATGTCTTCAGAAAATAGCTCAGCTCTGGCTAAATAAATGATGTCATTCTTCATTCAAGCTACCAGATTCTTTGGTATAAAAATTTCCCTTAGGAGAGGCCTTGGGACACAGTGGCTCCTCTGAGACTGTTTACATCAGTCGGATTCTCTAATCTCTTCTTCCTTCCTCCTCTCTATTTCCTTCCCTTTCCCTACAAAATGGCCAGTATTTAACTCTGATGCTCCCAGTCTGCAGGGCATGGTTTAGAACTGGGTGGTTGTTGGTTTCTTTTATTGTTTTGCTGTTGTTTTGGGGCGGGCTTCTTAGTGGCTGTTTTTTGTGTTTGTTTTCTGGTTGGGTTTTTATAACCAGAAATAAGGTTTAATTTCAGGTAATTGCTCTCCCATCAGGAGGGGTTTGCTATTTGCGGGGCCTGCTTTTTTCCTGTCAAATTAGCAGGAGAAGTTAATTTGAAGAGTGATCGTTTGCTCCTAAAATTGTTCTTCAGATTAAGGGTGTGCTCGGAACCAGAAACCTTCCACTCGTGATGGGTTTCTGCACGTGGAGATACAAAAGAAGCTAGGATTTGTCATTTTAAAAGCTACATTTCTCTAGCATTAGTTTTAATTGACATCTCTAATATGGCCTCAAGAGCTGACAATCTGTCCGAAGGGCTGTTCTTTGGACTTGCACTTGCAACAAGAACAGAACAATAGTTATGGAGTGAAAAGTGCTGACAAATGAATTGTTCAATCATAGAATTAGGGTTGGAACTTAAGATAGCGTAGTTCCAACCCCCCTGCCATGGGCAGGGAGCATAGCCCAGCAACAGGAATTAGTGTATAGGATATCCTTCCTGGGAAAACTGTCAGAACTTCAGAATTCAAGCACTGTATCCTCAAACATGCCCCTTTCTCCTGGGTGGAATGCTGCCTGTCTAGGATGTAAGGATTTTAGCTAGTTCTTTGTTATTTTGAGATACTTCAAGCTCAAAGTGACCATCAGATGTGCGCTGTTTGAGCTTACTGAAGCAGAAAGCCTGAAGAGAGCCTCCTGGTCCTTTTGAAATGATAATGACTAATAACTGTTATTTACAGCACTGGGTGTTTATCTACTTCATTTCTGTGGCAAATGCAGACAAAAAGCATCACACTCTGTATTAGCTGACTGGATTCACAACAGGCTGCTCTTACACTACAGAACATTCAAAAGGGACTCTAAGTAATACTCTAAGACTTCATTCGGCAGATAAACTGGTGAGAAATTGCGTATATATTAATTTCTGAGTAATGGAGCAGTATGTGGACATACTTAGCTCCAAGTAGGACATACATGAAGGATATAGATATGAAAGATACAAATGAAAACAGAGCAGGATAAATGCACTGCAATCATGGGCAATGGGTTTTTTTAAGGAAGAGAAGCTGGAATGGGTGTTACAGCCCTGCCAGGAGTCCATTCTGTTCGCCTGAGTAAAGCCTCGAGTTCGGGCTCTGCTTGGTGCTCTGTAGCTAAATTACAATATCTGGTAAGGAAAAAAAGCCAACGTATTTTTTCCTTTGATCCTCAGTTAAAGCAGAGCGAGAAAATCCCTTTATAATTGGTTAATAGTTCATGGGGCTGAAATTGTTGTTGTAGCAAAAGCTGTGGGAAAAACACAGGAGGAACATTTCCTGCAGCAGGAATGCTGCAGTTTAATTACCACACATCGCATGAGAGAGGATTTCAATGTATAGGGCCCTGTGTTCAGGCAGTTACTAGGTAGCCAGCTTGTACTGGAATATTGATGCTTTAGTCTAATCTCTGCTGTGCCAGAGAACAGTGGAGGGGCCTCATTCTCATGATGGGATAGAAGGAATGCTGCACATTTCTTAGGTCTTATCATGGTGTACATTGCTATGCTAGGCAGTTTAATTAATAACTGTCGACATCTTGTCATTTATCATTGCCAAAAGAGGAGGTGAGGACCCTGCCGTATGCATGCTGTACTAATAAATTAAAGTTGTCTCAACCCGTCTCCAGGGTTATCTGCTGTCAGTCACTCGTGTTGTCCTTCCTGCGCTTCAAAGACTTGCATCTTATCTAGCTCTCAGGCCCAGGCAGCTATTTCTATCATGTAAAACAAAAACAGATGCACATGCAAGCCTGGTGGTGAATCACCCCCAGCTTATATTGCTGCAGAGAGTTCACAATAAGACATTTACTACGAGATGTGAAATGCACATCAAGGAAGAATGCTTCAGGAGAAAAGACATGCATAGAAATTGGTCATTGAGATGGTGGGAAAATGCTGCAGTCAGATAATGATGGTGGTGTAAGCTTTTTCACTGACTTCAAAAGGCATTAGAGCAGTATCTTCATTTCTGTGACACAGCTAAATGCTCAGTAGCTCAGTACATGTAAATACTCCGAATGGTTCTGGATACTAGAGAGGATTTTGTTTCTAATAGTCAAGCAGGAAAACTTCCTCTTTGTGAATTTGGATTCTTGGGGGCATTTTATAGGAAAGACCGATTCCAACTGGAATGAGAAGGTGGACATAGGTGGAGTGATAGTGTAACACACTGCCAAACACAACCCGCTTTGGGAAATAGAAATAAACTGTTCATTAGAGGTGCAGCTTTATCCTCAGGGGCACAGTTTGCAAGGGGCTCACGTACACAAAGAAACAAGACCCCCACAGATACTACTGAAGTTAAAAAACCCAATAAACTGAACTGTGAGAAATGTCCATGGTAATGTGGGGATGCCAACAGATGCAGATTTGTAATGAAGAACAAGGACATGAAGAACAGGATCAAACAGACACTGCATACAGGTAAGTGCAAAGAAGAAAATCCTGCCCCAGAGCTTGTGAATTTCACATATTTAAAATGTTAAAAGGACAAAAAGTGACAGGCATAAGAGAGACCAAAAAGAAAGAGACCTGTCACATGCCGTCCCTAGCAGAGGCCCGTGGTAGAGCTAATACTGAGGGGTCAAATGGCTGAACTAACTATGAGAGCATTTTAATACTGTGATATGGTGGTAATTATGGCGCCTTCTGGCCACAGTAAATTGCCCTGTTTGGCTGAGGCAAGCTGAAATAGCATGTTGTGCATGCTGCAGGAAATGAGCTCAGAATATACAAAGCCTCAGTCTGCAGGTGATAAGTAAGGACCCAACACATTAATCTCATCAACTGCATTCATCCCTGGGTGCTGCTCTGTGCCAGGCCACAGTGTGTGGGCTGGAGGCTATATTTTCAGTTGTCTGACTGAAACAGGTAGTTTGAGTTACCATGATCCAAATGTTCTATTCTGTGCTGTCTGCACTGGAGATTGTTCTTACTGAAATGGGAAGCATTATCATGTCATATTTTACAGACAGGGAGACAAATCATTATGCTGACAGCTTACTTTGGGCAATATATTTGGAATTATTCATTCTGCAAATCTAATTAAGTGCATTTCTTGTTTTCCTTGGTCTTTTTCTCTTTAATGGCAAGCATCTTAAGGAATAATTGTAATTGAATTCTTTACGATGCCATTCCTAATGCACCAGGTTCTACCGTCTATCCTTCAATTGCATTCCTCACGGTATTATGAAGTCCTTGCAAGATCAGGAATCACATCGAAGTGAAATGGAAAGAAAAAGCTGCCTTAGGCACCATTTAGCAGAGGGCTTGCTATTAAATAAGGAAGGGGGAAAAAAAGAGCACATTAATTTCTAGAGAGCAGCCCCCCCTCCCTCTGAAAGCAGCACACTGCTCTTTCCAAAACATGCGGGTAAATTTTGCTGTCTTCAAGCCCTAATTACCGTGCTGGCCCCACACTCTGAGTGGGTTTCTAATTGGTTGCATTTATTTGCAACGTCTCTACTGCACAGTGATAAATATAATCCCACTCGTGGCTAATTCGATGGAGTTTTGGGGGGGGAGAGGGGAGAGCAATTTCATGGTAAACCATAATTACCAGTACAAGTAGTACCTTCACTGCCAATCCAATCTGAGAGGAAAGCTGAGGCTCACATCAGCCTAATTCGAATTCTACTTGTTCATAAGAAATAAGTGGTAATTGCTAATTGCATGTAGCCAAGCTATTTTCAATTGGGAACAATTTGGAAATGTGAATTTAATGTAAGTTTGGGGTTAATTTTGGCCATTTCCTACTTGAATTAGGCCAATAGTCACAGAGCTGAACAGAGCAGACATCTGAGTTTTCCAGGTCTTCTACTGCTATTAGCTTTCTGTGGCAAAAGAGAGGACTTAAAGCAGCCTATGTTGAGTGTTGAGCTCTTTTAACAATCTAGTTCCAGCTATAGGGGCAATGCAAGTACACAAGTAAATTGTCCACACTTTTCCTCCACAGTTCACTGACCTGAATACCTGAGATATTCTCTCCAGGAACTCTACTAGTTGGCAATGGGAATATAAAGTTAGACCTGTAAATTCATTCTGGCTGCCAATTGAGACACATGCTCAGCTGATTTGAGAATCCATTATAGTCACAAAAATTCAGTCAAAGGTTTTTCATTTCAAGTGAACCTTCCCCTGTTATTGTCTATTGACTACCTGCAGGGACTAGGTTTGTTAATCATGGCAGGTATAGTGGCAGTGGCTTTATGAGTCCCCTAAAAAGCGTATGGGTAAGAAGCAACTGTGGGAATTAGACTAAAATGCACTTTGTGGCATCAACCTGAAGTATTGCAGTCTTTTTAATGAGTAATGTTAACTGCAAGACTTATTGGCCAAAAGACAAGTACCTTCTCCAAGTCCTCCCCAAAAAGCTGTCCTTAGGATGATCTAGAACCTTTAATATATTAACACATTACCCTTGACAAAAGTAAGAGAGCTCTCTGATTTGTAAGCAGATCCAAATATATGGCAGATACAGGAAGACGCAAGCATCAGGGTGTTTAAACCTGCAAGTAGCAGTACATACTCCTAGCTGCAGTTAGTCACAGCATAATATATACTCTGGAGTGGATGGATCAGCAGCTCTTTTTGCCCCATTTTTAGCTCTTTTTTGCAATTTGGAACCCTTCAGAGAGAAATGGAAGAATTCCTTGGGTTTTTTAGATAAGCTTCTGTTCTCATAGCTTCTGGGCAAATACCTCCTTATTTGCAAGAGGGCTTAGGGCCCTGGGAACCCAGCGAGGGGCATGTGGAAGAGCTGCTCACAGTCTTTCTTACCAAGCTAAAAATCACTTTTTCTATCAATCAAACCCTACATGAGGCCTCCTTCAACTTGCAGGCTCCTCACCTTTGTGTTACGATCCTGCTAGTCACTGTCATGGCAACTGCAGAAGTCATTCCACCAGTGAAAACTGCCTTGGCGATGAGGAGGGGGCCTGTGGGCTGGGAATCCCTGCTCCGGAGTTATGGTAGAAGGAATCACAGGGCAAGGGTGAGGAAGGAGCCAGCACAGTGGCAACTTTGCATGGAAACTGCCATGTCAGTGAAGTAAAAAGTAAGGAAAAAAAAACCTAAACCAAACCAAACTAAGCCCAAAAATCAGCCTGGAAAGGACAGTACTTTCCTTGACGATGAATCTGGGTGCACAGAGAGCCCTTCTGGCTGCTACTAACAGGAAAGACTGCACAAAGATCCAGTCCTTACCCTCCGAGAAATGGTACCCTGCTCGTTACACAAGCACCTACTGCTGATGGTCCCCATGTACACTTTGGAGAATCCTCAAAGACATTTGTGCCCTTCACCACATTCCTCCAACTGCCTAAGAGAGCAGAACACTTCCAGCAAAGCAAACATCATCCCGGAAAGCTCGCATCCCTAACTGGGAGTCTGCTCAAAGTTCTGGTTTAGGTGAGGCTTTTATCAGACCGTTTCTGACTCAACAGAAGGCAGCTGCACTTGGATTTTTTTTGCATCTTGTTTTTGTTGCCCAAGCTTCTATTTACTTGTCCTTCTCTTCTGAAGCTCCTAAGAATCAAAGATAGCTTTAAACCATAGAAAATACACGTTCTTTAACGTCTGGGGACTTTCATGTGAAAATGTCTTCAGGAAAAGAGAGATTTTCTCACTTAGTAACCTCTCACAGCAGTCTCTGTAGATAATGCTGCCTCATTCATCTTCATTCTTATAGGCAGGCTTAAATAATTCTGCCCTTTTGCCCAAAGAGGACTGACAGCAACAACTGTAAAGTACCTGATTAAGCAGCCCAAACCCCTACAGAAAAAGCTCATTTCATCTTTTGGAGCATATTAACTGCAGTTTCTTGGGTTTTGGTTATAGAATCACTGCCAACAGGAGGAGAGTGTTCATAACGTCTCATTTTTATGTATTGCAGCATTAGGACTGATCAAAGTCTCCCAAGAGCTTTATAGCTTCTGCTATAGATACTTCTATTAGATGGTCCTTTATATATGATATTAGACTTGGAGCATTTTGGCAACATTCGATACAATTTATCTGTGTCAAATTCTGCAGGAATAAGAATCAACTCAGTTCCACTCCAAGCTTTTAAAAGCTTTTGCTTTTCATTGCAAAAGGTGAAGCTTTGAAGCCCAGAGTGTGGTTGTTTGATCTTTCCAGGTGAAGGCTAAAGCTTACAATTCTGGAAAACAATCATTTATCTGGAGCTAAACAGGTTTATTCAGCCTGAGGTGGATCCTCCTCACTCTATCAAATTCAATATTGATTCATTCCCTTAGCGACTGATTGCAATGCACTGTCCCTTGGTCATTTCCTGTTCTGGCTTGTCTCCTGCAATTGCTTAGTAGCCCTTCTCTGGTTTAACACAGGTTTTTTGTTCTAAACTGCCATGCATCATTATCCTATGTACTTCTATACTCTACTATAGCACCATTATATACTATATCTTCCATACTATGTACTATAGCATCATTATCCTATGTACTTCTGCTTCTTCAGCATGTCAGGCACTGCATGTGAATAATTAGTGTGTGTGTGAACAAATTTCACCTCAGTTTCCCTGATCTTGTGTACTCTTCAAAGTTACATGTTTTTTGGGGGAACAAGTTTCTTAACATTTAAAAAATAAGCCATCCACTAGAAACATCTTAATTTGCTTTTTCATACATAGAACTAAGCAGAGCAAGACATGTAGTGCTCAAGACAATGTGAAAATCAAGTTTTTCCCCCATAAACCATAACTGGTACATCCTGATTCACAGCAGGATCCACAGCGCCTCACGGTCATCGAGCAAAGAACCACAGGAGTGGCTGTCGTGGTCACCTTCTAGCAATGGGTTTTGCTCCTCAGACATATTTCTCCCACAATGGCGACAGTCCAATAACAAGAAAAAATAGCTTCTTCCCTTACTCCCAGGCGACAATCTGGCAAACACACTCGTAATTTGCTGGAGGGGCCTGGAATGTATAAGTTATAAACATAAACCCAATGAGGATACAGCCGTGAGGCAAAGGCTGTAGTTAGGGAGAGAGGAGCATGAATTCAGCAAGCCTTACTCCTGGACCTGATGGCCACACAGGACTGCATGAGCCAAAAAGTGCACCAGGTCCTGAGCTTGCCCTTGTTTTCCTGCTGCAAAAGCAAGCCTTCACATTTCTCTTTGAGTAGCCCAGAATAACTGTCCTGTCTGAAGCTGTGATTGCCTTGCCCTTTGCCATTAGTGTCTAAACTGGGTTGATTTTGCTAAACTGAACACTAAAGCATTGATCTTTCCTAAAAGAATTGGTCCAGCTGGGAATTTATTAACCACTCCATATGCTTAGGTGTGGACTTCTTCCATGCAAAGGAGTTCCTCATTGGTTTTCCTTAGCACTCGATTTGAAAGCACACTTCCCAGTTCTCAACTGCAGGCTGGAGGTCGTGCAAGCAAATCTTGTCAGTGAGTCTACAGAATGGACACTGCAAAATGACAGGGGAATGCTCACATCCACCCGACTGTGGAGAGCTGCAACAATGCAGTGATTTTTTTAATGTGAAAAAGAATAATGGAGCTTCTTGACAAAGCATCTGCAAACTTTTATTCTACTTTATTTACTTATTTTTCAGTGGAAGGAGGGGAGGGAAAAGGCAGCGTCTTATTTGAACCTTAGCTACAACTTCCCAGTTAAGGAGGGCCAGTTTAGGAAGACTTGCAAGTAGACATCTCCACCTCGTGGAATGAAATGGAAGTATCTCTAAAAACGCTCTGAAATGCTGTTTTATGCAAAGGGAACATGTCAAATTTGCCTTCGTAAGTTATTTTCCAAGGCAAACTGTACTTGTCAGGGCATGTTCATGCGAAAAGGCAGGAGGGAAGAATGTTATCTAGAAAAATGACCACATATATGATATATAATATATATCATATATCATATAACATAAGCATGCTGCTCTTGCCCTTTCTATATGCGAAGATCCATATCTTGCACATCATGAATAGATTTCTCATGCTAAGCTTAAAGCATTCTT
>JANHGB010051432.1:0-14967 GCA_026283785.1 Coracopsis vasa
ATATGATGGACAGTGGCTTAGCAACTTCATTTGCCAGCTCCTTCAGGACCCGCAGATGGATTTCATCAGGTCCCATGTACTTGTGCACGTTCAGGTTCTTAAGATGGTCTCGAGCCAGATCCTCTCCTACAGTGGGCCCAAGGTCTTCATTCTCACAGTCCCTGCTTCTGCCTTCCAAGACTTGGGCAGGGTGGTCAGAGTGCTTGCCAGTGAAGACTGAGAAAAAGAAGTCATTGAGATCCTTATCTTTCTCCAAATCAAGGGTAGCCAGTTCTCTGTTTTCTTCTGGATAGGGCCCACGTTATCCTTGGTCTGTCTTTTGTTTGTGACTTACCTATAGAAGCCTTTCCTGTTATTTTTGACAATCCTGGCCAGACTTCATTCTAACTGGGCCTTTAGGTTTTCTGAGCTAAGGAAAGCTTTCATTTGAAGCTTTCCCTGGGGCTCTGCCATAGAAAATGGAGACTCATATTGGAAGTAGTTAATAAGCTTCCTCTAATACCTAGGGAAGGGTCCCATTTCCTTCTGAGTTGCTTTTAAGCTGTTTGGAAACAAAAATCAATAGTGTGTTGGGATATGATTGATGTATGTTCTAGAGCTCTTCGATTGTTAATGTCCTTGTCATCTCTCTCCTCAGATAACTTTTCTGAACATGCAGATAGAGAGACATTGTTTAAAGATGTCCAAAGTAGCAGAAAGGTGAGTGTCTTGTTTGTATGATTTCCCGTTAATTTCTCATGTCCAGTTTGGCATTTGCATCAACAGAGAGTGGACAGTCATACTGTAAAGGCAAAAGAAATATTATTCACAAAAGGAAGAACAGTTGTAGTACTTTCGTTTCCCACTCCTTCACAACCCTAGAGTTTATTTACAGAAAAGTCATTCCTGTTTCAATTTGAAAATTCCCTTTTTTCTTGTGTGGATGTACTCTCAGAGCTCAGCTGTTGTTAGCCTGGCACAGATCTGGGAAAGGAGCTGCATTTGCACCTTGTTGCAAATGGTGTTCATGTCCATGTTCATACGGGAGTTGTAGGGCCAGTTTCTGCCCCCATTTACATATATGAAACCCTATGGGAGGTACTTGAGTTGTACCTGGACTACTCACAGCAGTGTTTTAAGAGGTTGATTTCTCATAGAGGCAAATTAAGGCACAATTTGACTTGCAGAATATTTAATTCTGGTCAGAAAATGTGAACAGGTAAAGAACAAGCTCAAATTTAATTGAGAGTAACAGCTTCTCAGGTACTTTCAAGTTATGCGCATTTGCAGAGGAATCACTGAGACAAGCACAGGGGTTGACATGTTCTTCAGTAACATCACTTTTAGAACAAAACCGTGGTGGACATGAAGGATATGATAAGGGCTGGTGCCTTCTAGAGAAATAATAAGGGACTTTTTAGTCAAGCAAGTTAAAAAGAAATTATCCTATGAAATGTGCATTGTAGTGCTCACATCTGTAATTAGCAGGTGTGTACTAAACTAGGCAAATTAAAAGGCAAGAGCCGCAAAGGAGATTCCTATTGGCTCATAAAGTTTAATAATTAAACCAAAAATTTATCCAATTAAATAGAAAATATTCAGAGGCTCCCTGAAATCCTGCATTCACTATACTGTATCATTGAAATTAGCATGTTCATATTTATGTTCTTTGCTTTCTGGTTCTTTTTCATTAGGAAGATACATTTGTGCTTTACCAAAAAAAGTAATTTTGTACTGAGTTTACCTACAATGACCTTAATATACTGAGACAGTAACAATTTACAGGCTGGTAATTTACCAGCAAGCAGGTTTGATTTGCTTGATTTTTTTTTCTATGTAGGTATTTATTCAATAAGAGGGACTCAATAAAATTCGTTCCTGATCATCAAAGTCTGTTCACATGACACACCTGTTATTCAAGTTCATAGAAGCTACTGATATTATAAATGCTAAAAAAAACATTAAAAAATATTAGTTTTCAATAAAATTGGACAGAAAATTTTCCTGATTTGAAAGGGCTTTGGGGTTTTTTTTATTGGTCCCAAATTGGAGAAGAAAATGTTGCTATCAAAACCTGTCACATTGATAACTAGAAGACAACTAAATAAAATGAGAATAATCAAAAAGTTCTTTTCTTTTGTTTTGAAAGTTTCATTTGAAATTACAAAGAATGAAAATCATGGCTGTGATATTTATATCTTGTGAAGAAGTGTTTGGTTATGTGATGACATTTGGGTGGCAGCGTTGCTGGACGGTCCCAGGTCTTGGTGCAGAGAGTGGTGGGAGGCGCAGCCTGGATGTGGAGCATCACAGGGCAGGCAGGAGAGAAATAGATGGACTGATGGGTCCAGTGGCTTGGCAGGGGTTGGCGTACGTGAGAAGGAATGAATATGGATGACCTGAGTTGAACAGTTGCCTGAAATAAAAACCTGTGCAGCCTGACAGCCCAATGTAAAATGCTGAATAAAACCACCAGGAACAAATCTGCTGCGTGAGGAGGTGCTGTTATTAGCAAGTCACTTTTCAAGCTGGACCCTGCTTTCGGGACTAGTTTAAGTGACAGTGTGGCAGATCAGGGGGCAAGAGATGATTTCTTGGCGTGGTCCTTTCAGCAGCCAACCCTGACAGTGGCATCAGCTGCCATTTCTTTCAGTACAGCACAAAGGCATTTTCAGGCAGGATGAAGAAAGTAACGAGGAGAAAATAAGGCAGGGGGTGGTGGGGAAACAAGCTGCTGTCTGATATGTTGTAGGAATAAGGTGTAAAGTATTGTAATAGTGATAGACCAATCCCATACACTTTTTATTAATGCAAGCTATTCTATGGGAGAGCCTTTGTTCAGTAGAAGAGGAATGGAAAGGCGCTCAATAGGTTATCCCAGCTCCCATGAAATATCCATGCTCAGTCCTAAAGGTTTACTTCCCCCTCTTTCCTGTTTTCCTTCCAAGAGTAGATCTGTACCAACTGTGGGAGCAGGCATCCCTCCGCCACTCTAGGCACCTTGGAAACTGTTTTCTTCTCCTTTCTTCTCCTTCATTCTGCATCCTTTCTCACTTGGCACCTGCACACTTTCAGATTTAAGATTTAGCAATGAGATTTGAGAACTGTTGAGCAGAACGATCAATATATTCTACCTACTCTTTTCCCCAACTGCATTGTGCAGCATTAATACAATTCCACTACATGTGGCATCACAGAAATGGGTGGGAAAAATTGGAGCATTGGAGCATTTTCCTACCAGAAGCAATCTCAGCTCCCTAGATGAAAATCTGTGCTATTCTTTCAGATCCTCAAAGCTACTGTAAAGGCTGAACAGGGCCCCCTCATTGTGAGACAGCTGGCTTCTTCGGGCAAGCTCTGCACCTTTAGTGAACTCTTCCCACCACATCTTCTAACAGAATTACAGTGCATCACCTTAAAACCCAAAAGCCCAGGTTTGCATTTTGACAGAAATGCTTTTTCCCCATAGGAGTCCCCCTCCTGCAGCCTCCGTTAGACAATGAGACAATGATTCTGCTGC
The DNA here is from genome assembly GCA_026283785.1 of Coracopsis vasa. Lineage (NCBI taxonomy): Eukaryota > Metazoa > Chordata > Aves > Psittaciformes > Psittacidae > Coracopsis > Coracopsis vasa. Next base: position 3,500 of record JANHGB010051432.1, read on the forward strand.
TGTCATTATACTGAATCAGCAAAGTGTGCTTAGCAATTCCCCCTTGTTTCATTTAATTTAGTTTTTCCCCTTTTATTTTTGCTAGTACTTGTACTAGCACCTCTGATGCCTTCTTATTATTTTATTAGGAGTAATTCAGGTTTCACAGCAGATACCTCCTGATTGATCCTTTTTGTTGGCTTTTTTTTTAAGCAGCCCTCTCTCTCATTGATGTCTCAGGGATTGCTGCTGCTCTCTGAAATTGGACGCTGCTCCCTCCTCCAACCCTTGACCCACAGCGGTCATGAAATGTAATTAATGAAATGAGATGAGACAGCCCTCAGTGCCCTGAGGGGCAATGGGAACCTGCTGTGGTTACAAAAGTGTATGATTTTAATGCCTCATGATAAGAGCTAGGACAAACAAAAAGAAATGATTACCATAGAGCAGGTCAGGAAAACTTTCTGCCTTTTGTGACCCTTTGTCTTACAGGGTCTTTTCATTCTCCTGCCTTTTTGAGATACTGAAGACCAGAGGTAAAGTTTAGCATGGACAGTCACAGTGCAAGTAGATTAGTTGTTCAGTTTGATGAGACTCAATTAACTTAGTTAATTACTTGGCAGGCCTAGGCAAAAAAATTAAGAAGTGCCTTAGAGTATTTCCAATATAGACTAGGATAAATTTCTTTTGATTTATTTTATATATGTTGTCTTTCTTTTGAAAAAAAAGTGCCCCTAGCCCCAACCTCAGTGGAATTCCTGAAATCACTTATGCAAGCAGACATAGCCCTTTTCCCCGGATGCTCTTTGAATCTCGTCCTAGTGAGGATTAGAGGCTATATGTCTTATCTGACTCATTATGAAACAAGCCAGTAGAAAAGCCAGGTGTTTGTCCAGCATGCAAATAATTCACTACATTCTAAGTTAATTATTATAAACTGCCATTGAAGTGTTTTACAATAATGCCATTAGACTAAATGGTATACCAAAGTAACAAAAAAAAATTATCTATAGCCTGAAGCTTTGATGCTTAGGTCTGTGAACCCCAGAAGATATAAGTGTATTCTTAGCTACAGCCCATGACCCTATTTAGACGTGTTGCTTATAACACATAAAGATAAGTGGGTACAGAAGTCTGCAAAAACCAAAAAGGCAAGAGGTAATAGCAACACACAGCAAATGAACAGGAGGACATGCATTTCATAGTCATCCATGGCTCTCGGGGGGAAATCCTACCTTAGCAATCCAGTTGTTGCTTCATGGGGCTTTTTGTGGGCATATCAACAGAGGCAAGTTTGAGGAACACCCTGCAGTGAGCTGGTGGGTGTTTGCAGAGAAATCCTGGCATGCATCATCCCTGGGAAAAGGGACTCCTGTGGTGGCTGAGAAACTGGCTAATCCCTACAAAAATAAAAGGAAACAAATAAAAAGAAGAGAGGCGAAGCTGTGCCTCTCTGATGTGTGACTGAGCATTCAGGCCCGGATTCTTTTTTTCTTCTTTTCTTTTTTTTTCTTTTCTTATACCTCTCAGTTTAATAGCCTACACGGAGCAGTATGTGGAATATGACCCCTTTATAACACCTGCTGAGCCTTCCAATCCCTGGATAAGTGATGATGCAGCATTATGGGACATTGAAATGAGGTAAGAATTGGTAGTTTTATGTAATTTTAGAGTTGTCTTGCCATTTTGTTTGTGTGGTTTCCCCACTGCCCTGTTTGGGTAGGAAGTTGTATGTCTGTGACTTGACAAGATATGAGTACATAGTTAAAGTTTAAACAGGAGCTTACGCTTTATCACTTCTGGGAATTATTCAGCCCTTCCACTACCATATGACTTGATGTGTGAAATGCTGTAAGTCAGGTAACAGACATTCTCATGCCTGTTTAAGACATGCAGACTTGGGTCTTAAGAGTCCACAGATAAGACACTGTTAAAAGATATCTGTTCCAGCACATTTCCTTTGACCCTTGAGATCCTTCTCTCTGATCCTCCTTCTGCGCAAGTGCTTCAGCCGTGCTCCTGTCCTGGGGTCCCATGAAAAATACGGGATGGGTTATAGGGCAGTGGCCGTTCCTGCTGTGCGGAGATGTATTTGACACAGGAGCCAGAGGAGTTTGGTTCACACATAATGTGTGACACCTGGCAGGTCAGAATTATCATAGATTAACAAAGTGAGTTGGGGCCTCACCTGTTAGTGAACAAGCTGGCCTGTCTCTGTTATGATGTCTAATAGATGAAAAGGAGATTGAAAGACTGTAGGAACTCCAATACCTGGCACCTCAGAGAGTTTCTCCAAAAAAGCAAGCACAGCACTGCAATTTAGGTCATCTTTTGCCCATGTGATGCTGGTGCAAGGGAAGTCTGCTCAGTGTCTACATCTCTTGGTATCACAGGCTACCCACAGCCTTGTAGTGAAGCTAAAATTGTTCTGCCTGCCCTTTTGCCTAGCAGCTATCACAGCAGGTTTGAATGGAATCACCATGCCATGTATCACCATGACTGCTCACTCACATCCTGTGGCCAACTACTGCAAGTGTTCAGTGACTTCTCATTTAACTGCTGCTGTTCAGCACCAGTCTGAACTGGGAGTTCTCTTCTTTGAAAAGAGAATGCCAAATTAATCCTATCTGGTTTTGAATAACATTGTCAACTTGAAGATGCTACCAGCCTGAAAGCCAATTCACAGTAAAACAGTGTTTCAGGAAAAGGGCAAGTTTTTTCCCTGTTTAAAAACCATGTGGTCTGGGATGTGAAAGATTTTCACCTCTTTTTCTGGTAGTCACAGAAATCCATTAGTTTCATAACCTCTGCCCCTCTTCACATCATTTTAGTATCTTGAATTCCCTGTTTAGTCAGTATTTCTCCTTTTCTCCATCCTCCCCAGCAGGGCTAGAACCAGATACAGTCCCTGCAAAATACGTCTCTGTAGGAACGCTGACCCACAAAGTAGTCCAGGCATCCACTGTTTCTGCATCTGTTGAGGTAGCTGGAAATCCCAGAAAAGATGCCCATGTCCCTGAAGAATACAGTTAGCCTGATGTCATAGCCTTTATAGGAATTCAGAATAAATGCTTGGCTTCTGCTATGATTTCAGAGTTAAGGAAGGTGATTATTCTGCTGATGAAAAAAGAGAAAGTTGTATTGTTGGAAGATAGAAGAATAAACAGCTCTATATTTCTATTTTATTCTCTATTGTGAGAGAACTCACTGCATCTGCATATAGTTCCAACTTGATGAATAATTAAATGATCCCTGAGATCCCCTTGTGTTGCCTGCTAAGCTGTTTCCTCAGTTAGGAGAGCAGAGCTCAAGAAAACAAAGAGCCTATCACTTCTAATGATAAGACAGGCTGCTGAGTATGGACAGCCCTGTGCCACTGCAGTTCATCCTTCATGGCACTTTGGATTCAGAAAGCACCACGGAAAGCTTTCCATTTTAGGTAGCACATTGGTGAGGGTTTTTTTCATGCTTGAACATTGTGTAGCAGCAAGAGGAGCAGCAACAAATCTCTGGATTTAGCAGGAAATTCATGGCTTTCATGTCGTCGTGTCCAGGCTGGCTCACTTAACAGGTAGGCTTGCATCTGCAGTGCTGGCTGCTGGGAGAGTGCAGAAGGAGCCATCCTGAGCGCTCTGCACTTTGAGTGAGGACATGCCCATCAATTTTGCTTAGTCTTTACACCAAGAGGAAATCAAAGCGGGCATTTTATTTACCCCTTTGGCTTATTTGGTCTTCAGCACAGATCGCCACTGTCCCCTAAGGCTCTGGGATTAGGAATCACTGTGGACATGACAGGACGTGTAGTTTAATAGATATGTACTGTTAACAATGGCTCCACTGTCACAAATGTGAGCAGCTGAGCTGTATTTTAATGGTTGTCTCATAGTATGATGCCATCACACCAGAAGCTTTCAAACACTTTGTGAGCCCAGATTATGCTCTGATGTGGACTGTCTCATAGGATCCTTGTGATTCCCAGGCATTGCCTCTCCCCATAGGCATCTCTGCAACATGTCTGGCAATTCAAAGAATGGCTTATGTAAATGGGGATGCATTAAGAAATAATTCAGGAGAAATGTTGTTAGTGATTTTGGGTGCCTTGCATCTCAGGGTCCCAGCTGAGATACAAAATAAGACTCTGATTAACATGGAGGGTAGAAGGCTTTTTAGTCTTCCAAGACTTAGGCATCCAAAAATCAGAGGCACTGAAAAATAAAATACCACAAACCAGTAATCATTTTAGAATCCTTATCTGCGTTGCTTCTTAGTGAAACTGCTTTTTTAATGCAAATGTGGAACTGAAAGTCTGAAGCCAATTCCAAGTGACCAGCCAGCACTGTGTGGGACACAAGGAGATGCTCTGGAGCTCACCAGCAGTGCGAGGAACATTGCTGGCAGATTTCTGCCTTGACATACAAGAAATCCCAAGGTACATTGAGGAGATACGCAAGAAGTGTGTAATGAATAATCATTCAAGTATGGTGTGCTGTTCTTTACATGAAAGCTACTAGAAATTACTCTGCATATCATTCACTATTTCTCTCATTTGCCTTATACATAGCACCCAAATACTACAGTTGCTTTAATCATAGCCCTGGTCTTTATAGCTTCCTTTGTGTGTTACTTGCTAAGTTGTAGTTCTGCAAAATCCTAAGAAATACCCCACCATCTCATCTGATGATCTTCCTCCCTTTGCTGCTTAACAGAAACAGCAGCAGCTGCTTGGACAGCAGGCAGAAATGCACATTCCATCTGGTTTTTCCCTTCTCTTTCCAAACAGCAAAGAACCTAGTCAGCAGCGTGTGAAAAGATGGGGTTTCTCCATGGATGAGGTGCTGAAGGACCCAGTAGGACGAGACCAGTTCCTTCGTTTCCTGGAATCAGAATTCAGCTCTGAAAACCTCAGGTAAAATCTTTTTTTTTCTTTTTTGACTTGAACTAAATGAATGGGACAAATCCTACTCTCTTGCATAGGTGAAATGCAATGCTTTCCCTGTCTTGAACTGCTAAAAATGCCCATTTGAATCAAGTTGAGAATGGCAAGGTTTGGCCCTTAGCGCTGCTGTAGATGCCTATACTAGAACTATGTCAGTAGTCTCAGGAACAGTGTTTAGCAGAGCCAGTATTGTCAAGTAGCATGTTCAAAAGGCTTGCAAAATTGTAATAATGTGGTGAGACACAGCTATTAATAGTGCTATTAAGCCCCCTAATAATATATAGGATTTACATATGTATTTGTGTCAGAGGTCATGTAAGGGAAACAGTATAGTGATCATGTGGCTAAAACTTGTTGCAGTACTGGCACTCACTAAATCAGGTTTGCAACAACTAGTTTTAATTCTGGCACCTCCTAAGTATTTGAGAGCTTGATATTCACCTTAATAGCACTCTCTCTGTGTGGGGATTCCAAGTACCTGGCTTCTTATGTTGTTCAGAAGACAAAACTTCTATTATGAAACATTATGCTGACACCCACACAATCCTACATCAGACTGAGAGTCTATAACTCTATTGTGCACAATTCTGCTGCCTCAACTACAGCAATAGGCAGCAGTAGTAAGTTGCCAATTTTTTGGTGAACTAACACTAGATGAAGACAAAACCTTTCCTAGAAGGTCCACCCCCTCTGGCCTTATCCATAATACTGTTCTAAACGCAATCTCTGGCCCTAGCACATTGCTCCAAGATACAGTCCCATTGGAGAACTGATAAAAAGACACTGGAAGTGCCAACAGCATGCTGAAGTCCTTCAAAGGGTATGCCTGTTTCTTCAGTCCCTACAACTGCAAAACTAAGTGCTAAAGTCAGCATCTAAGGATTCATTTGTCACCACTACATACCTCAGAACTAATGGATTAAGTCATCTGCCTTTATTGATACTGGTTATCTTTTCATACTGACAGAAAAAGAGAGGTCTAGCTAGATACCCCCCAGTGGTGCTAAGCTAAACTCAGCCCTGTCTACATAGCAAGGATCTGAGTTCCCTGCTTGCCCTAGAATTAGTCAGGATACAGCCACAGGTTTTATAATCCTTTTCTTGAATCCTAACTCTAATTCCAACCCTAAACAAGTAGTTCATCTTAGGGAAAGCAGCTCTCTTGCTGTGAAGAGGGTGATGCAGATAACCAACCAAGCCACAACAGGTCCAGTAACAGAAGCAAATGCACTGCAGTGAGCTCTGAGAAACTGGGGTTCTCAGGATTATGCTTGGAACAGGGCTGGGGCTGCAAGGTCCAAAGAAAAAAGGAGAGGGCTTGTACCAGCCAGAGAGGCAGTTTGAGCAAACAGGTAGAGTTTGATACTTGGTGGCTGGAGTTACAGTTCAGACCCTCGCCTGCATGTGACAGCCAGATTTACTGCCACATTCACCCATTTGTGCAGGAGCAGGAAGATGGTAGTTTAGCAGCAGGGTGGTTTGTAGCAGGGCAGGCTGCAGCCAACGGCCTGTGCTGCCAGTGAGGGTTTGAGTTGGTGTTAGGGTGCCAGTGTGGGCTCTTGTACTCTTGTGTGTGAGACCCTTTACCTTGCTCCGTAACTGAGGTACAGCAGGTCAGAGGCACTACAGAGATAACTCCAACAGTCCTCACCTGCTCCTTCCCCTCATTAGTCCTGGAGACACAGAAGGATCTGACAATAATGTAATTTGACTGCCCTAGATGTGGTAGTATCCAGGAAAACCCATTTTTTTTACAGAGCCTGAATTACATTGCAGAGACTAGTTCGTGGTGCTCTGGTGCCCTCTCAGCACATGCATGGGCACAGGGACCAGTTCTCTGTGGCACTCCTGTTCCCCGAGGCCCAGTGATCATTGGCAGGCATGGCCAGATTGCTCACAATTTCATTGGCAAAACTGAGCCTGCTCCCCGGATGAGGAAACGTGCTGTAACTGAGCACGCGGTCAGTTGAGTTTTGGTCTTTACTGGTACTGAGCTGGTTTGATGTTGTTCTGAGTTTACCCCAACTAAGAGTTTGATTGTATGGCCTTTTAAGTTTGTGGTTTGGTTTGGTTTGTTGGGTTTTTTTGCTTAGAAAAATCAAATACGTTAGTAAAGCATGTGAACAATCACCCACCTCAGTGTAGTCCACTAGCTTGTGAGTTCTGAAAGGGAAATTTCCCAGAAAGTGATTGTAAATGACATTGGAACTGACCATCCTATTTATCAGATTTGCCTGTCCAGAGAGAAATACAGATAGCATGCCAGCAGCAAAACTGTGAAAAATCAATGCACCTTTGTTATTTTAAAAAACCTGAGAGTTAACTTGTGAGATAAACAAGGGAGTGTTACTAAATTACATAAATGAGCTTGAAATTTTATTGCTGAACAGGTACTGAGCTCATATATGTTTACTGCACTTATGTACAGTGGTGCTCATTTGCAATTAAGTTGTAGTGATGAAGTATAAAATTAATATTCTGCATTGAAATACTCCTCAAATGGGTTTTCTGAAATATGTCTGGGGTTGTACTAATGAAATCCAGTAGGTTTTATGACAGGTTTTATGGCAGGTGTCTCCACATTGTTCCTACACAAATAGAGAAAGAGAAGGCAAGCATGTACCTTCCTTGGTCAGGCAGAGCTGCTTCTCCTGCTGATGGACATTCTCTTTGGGTTTGAGACGGCTTGTAGCAAAGGGAGGCTGCAAGTCAGTGGGCTGGGTTAGAGGTTAAATCCACATCCTTCTTGGGAGATAGCAGTATAATATGGAAGCATTGCTATCATTCTTACAGTGTCATTATCATAGTATTGCCTTACATGGTATCGTTATTATCTGATACTGGATCAGTCTTAGCAAGCCTGCTTAAAGCTTTAAATAACAACAGGATGTAAAGGCAGAAATATTAATGAAGAAAACTGGAACAGCGTGGATCATTAGCAGTGGTGCTAGAGAGCAGAAGGTGGCTCTCTGGGGTTCAGGTGTGGCAGAGAAAGCTCCTGAATTCTCATTAGGCGTGTGTGGCAGAAAGTAAAGCAATTGGATGTTTTAACATGCAGGCAAAATTTAAATTACACCCAAGAGCAAAGTTGGGGTTTGTGTCTCCTAAGTTGGCAAGTTGGAAGCATGTGCTTTCTTCTATATCATCCAGGGTCCCTTTAGAGTGCGAGGAGGGAAGCTGAAGAAGAGTCAGTGAATCATTCAGGAAGGATTTTTTTCAGCTTTAAGTGAAAACAAAACTAAAAGCACCTAAATTACCCTGTAAAGCACCCGTCCCTCTCTACCATCTATAAGCCTCGAGAGACTGATTCAAATTACAGCGTCTGCGTGGTAGATATCTACAGTTACGTGAGATGCATCCCACCCAAACCCTGGGAAGCTGTAAGGAACTTTTGGAGGGCACAACATCTAGCACATTTGCAGTTATCAATTACGGACTTTCCTCTCAGTAATTATCCAGAGATCTGGGAATTGTTGCAGCAGGAATGTATTTTCTTTTGGGAATGTCAGTAGGATCTTTATTAACACTAGCAGCAGTCCCTGAGACCCGTGGTGTCTTCAAGGCAGATCTGAGAAACTGCTGGAAAACCTAAAAATTCCTGGTAGTGCTAGAAAAGATTCCATGAAGCATGTGCTTGAGAATGCCTTGACATTAATATAATTCACTGCTATGGCAAGGGGACCAAATTCTGCTCTTGTACTCAGTGGTGGAAGTCCCAGATCACAGGTTGACTGTGGTGGTAGGGTATTTCCATATCTTCCTGGCTGAGAAAAATTGGTCCCAGTGTGGATCTTGAGTGAGGCACTGCTGGAGATAGCAGCAGACTGGACTCGCTGACCTCCTGGGTGTCCTTCCAGCTGTATTTCTGTGTTCTAATAAACTTGCAGGATCATGTCCACCAAGTCTCCTGGGCTCAGCTGAGCCCTGTAACTTACTTATTTACTGGCTGTCCATTATTTATGTGAGAGCAGGGAAGCCAGTTAGTTGGGTATTTTTCTCTCTGTTTTTATTTTAACTCTTATTCTTGCTCTCTTTTCTTTGTCCTCTGTTGCTGTCTTTCATCTACAATTTGTTTTGACTCTGTTGGTTTTTGAAGTACCCAAAATAGAGCAGACAAAATGCCAAGCTTCAATTAAAAAAAAAAAAAAAAAGATAAAAAGGGCAACAGGGAGTTGTTGTACATTTTGTATGACCTGGAAATCTCCCGAGACATCTCGAGATTTCTGAGATGTTCATCTGTCTGGTGGATTGATTGGGTGTTTTCTTCCCCCCAACTTCAAAGAGTGTCAGCCGGAAAGAGAAACAACTAAGTGGGAATATGGGACATGGGAATTTTACCCAAAGGGGAGGCAGACTGCACACCTGTTTATAGACCTAAATAGAGAACACATGACACTGCATAGGAATGCATGGCAAAGCTTGCAGTGCACGAATGAAGGAATTTTATGGGTTATTGTGAACATGTGTTGAAAATAGAGTTATCCAGAAAAGAACTTTACCTGCAGAAAAGGTTTCTTTCTTACATGATCCCTGATGGCTGCAACTTGTTGCCAATTTTTTTAACTTTTTTTGGCCTTTATTAGGAAAGGAAGAGTTATGGCCTTGAGGAGAGCACGTATCTTAAGTGAAACCCACTCCAGGCCCTTTTCTTAATAAAAACCATCTACAGAGGAAGTTTCCAACCACTTCCAAAGCCTCCAAAAGGGCAGGCGGAGCATTTAGCATTATAAGATTGGGCTGAACTGGGCTGGACCTCTGTGAGCCTGGCTGGACAAGTCTCAAATGAGCTGAACTGGGCTAAACTTGTCTGGAGTGGGCTAAATGGACTGGCCTTAAGTGGGCTAAACTGCGCTGGCCTGAGCTGGGCTGGACTGGGCTGACCTGGACTAATCTGTGCTAAACTGAGCTGGGCTGGGCTGGACTGAGCCAAACTGGGCTGAACTGTTGTTGGCTGGGCTTAGTTGGGCTGGACTGGGCTAAACTGGGCTGGACAGGTCTGAACTGGGCTAAAATGGGCTGGACTGGGCTAAACTGTTCTTGGCTGGGCTAAACTGTGGTGGACTGGTCTGAATTGGGCCAAACTAGGCTTAACTGGGGTAAACGAGGCTGGGCTGGGTCCTTTCCAACCCTAACTATTCTATGATTCTAAGATTCCTGGTTCCTGCTGCAGTATGGGTGGGATAAGAAGGAAATGGGCTGCAGAGCAAATGTGTTAGGCTTTGAAGCTGTTAGTGGGACTGAAACAAAAGGAAAAATACACTGTGGTGAAGTGGCTGCTAACATTAGGAACCTGGCATTCCACAATAAAACATTACTTTGACATTACCAGGATTTAAAAACCAAATGGAGAACATTCTGCACACAGTGGATGTGTTCATCCTTCTGATGGAATGTTCAATTGTTTGGGTTGCTCTGGAGCAGAAACATAAGATTATCTTGGGTACCGAGACTGTTATATTTTAAGCAGGTTTAGGCAAAATTTCCATGTTGGTGCTTTTAATCCGTTATATTCTTTATATATTTTCTCCTTGGTTTAGATATATAAAATATTTTGAAATACTCATTAAGGTTTAACATTTACGTTTGTAGCTCCTTGACTTGCTGCATGGTAGTGGTGACATTATGTACAGCACGTTGAAAATCAATCCTGTGCTGTAGTGATTGCAGCTGTATTGTTAGCTGGATCTTTGGAACTGCTCCAGATCTTGCTCCAGTGTGCCAGAAGGATGATTGCTTCAGGTTGTTCTGGTTTATTTGGAGATGTTTCTAACAAAACCTCGTTAGGTCACAGAAAGCAAGGGAAAAAGTCTTTTACTACATAGCAGAGTCTCAGACTCACTGGGACCTTTAGCTCTGTGCATAATACAAATAAAAAAGAATGTGCTGTTTATAACGGGATGTTTTTTTCTGGGTTTGTTTCCAGTCATTTCACTTCTTTTGTGCTGTTAATCTTTATCCTAGAAAGGTGTTGCCAGCAGGGTTTAGCCCTGCTGAGTGTTGGCTCTTAAGGATTTGGCAGGGGATGATTGTGAAGAATGAGATTAAAAGATTTTATTGATGCTGAAAGCATGGAGTAAGGATAAATTGAAGTGCAAATTGACTTGTGTTGACACTCTTGGGCTGCTCAGAGACTGATCTTGTTTCCTGGATTTGCTCTGAAGATGTTGGTGAAAGACTAAGACTCCCTTCCTAAAGTTCTGTAGGGTTTTCTTACCAGTCTGTTGTTACAGGGATCAAGGTGTGTGATGGTGTGATGTTTATCTTTTCACAGGAGTAGGGTTTTAGCCTCACATACAAGAAAAACGCATACCTTTATGGTTATCTATATCATGAATGCTCTTATAAATGCCTGTGTTTTACTTGTAACTCAGTAAACTTAAAACATCTGAACTTGGAACATGGCAGTACACCACAGGATTGAATGCTTTAGACATATACTTTCAGGGTCATGAATATGATCATCAATAACAAAACCAGTGTAGGCCAAAAACCTCATTTTTATAGAATCATAGAATAGTTTGGGTTGGAAGGGACCTTCAAAGCTCATCCAGTC
>JANHGB010051434.1:0-13980 GCA_026283785.1 Coracopsis vasa
GGCTGAGGGACCTGGGGGGTTCAGTCTGGAGAAGAGAAGGCTCAGGGGGGACCTGATCGCTCCCTACAACTGCCTGATAGGAGGATGGAGCCAGGAGGGGGCTGGGCTCTGCTCCCAAGGAACAAGGGATGAGACAAGAGGAAATGGCCTCAAGCTGCACCAGGGCAGGTTTAGATGGAGCTGAGGAACAATTCCTTCCCAAAAGGGTGCTCAGGCATTGGAACAGGCTGCCCAGGGCAGGGCTTCAGTCACCGTCCCAGCAAGTGTTCACACACCGTGGAGACGAGGCCTCAGTGCCATGGGTTAGGGTCCTGAGGTTGGAGTTGGTGATCTTAAAGGTCTTTTTCAACCTGGTTGCTTCTGTGATTTTAACCATGCCGCTTGCCTCCACCTCTGAGGGCTCTTTGCATCCTCTTCTTGCAGAGACTCCACGATGATCCCCGAAGACTCATCACCGCTACCCTCAGCCTCCAGCCTCGCTCCTGTAGTGACTTCTCTGTTGTTGACCCAGAGAAAACTGGGAGAGTACAGTTCTGCCACAGCAGGCTTGGGCTGTGCAATGAAGACATGCATGAAAACCAGTGGCACTGGATGTCGGGAAGCGCTCTGCTGGCAGCAAACAGCCTTGTAGCAAAGAGTGCTCTGGGAAGCGCTTCCCACACACGGTCAAGCTCGGCTCTGAGCAGAGTGGCACAACTGGAAAGCAAAATCATGAATCGAAGAAAACAGCTGGAATTGCAAAACACCGACTTGGGCCAGAAGCCTTTGGATGAGGAGTCCCTCTCGTCTGCTTCCAGTCACAAACCCAGTGCAAGGGGCAAGAGATACCTAAAGAATCATGCTACTGCCAGTGGATATATGACCCTCCATAATGCCTGTTCTAAGGAAAAGGAAAGCATCCAAAGCTCTAAAAAGAACGTTACTGTTAAACAACAACTTGGTTTGGATAGAGATGAAGAGGAAATGAGAGAATTGATGGAGTGTTCAGGTGTAAATGAGAATCAGAGGGTTGTTGCAAGCGATTCTAAATGGGGTCCAAAGGTAAATACAGACTTATCTGGATTATGGATTTTTATTTATTTAATTTATTTATTTAATGGGATTGCTTTAATTGGTATGTCACTTTTTATTTAGATAACACCAGATATGAAATTTTAATTTTGCATTTGTGACTTGCTCATGATCTGATTTAGCTTCAGTTCGCATCTTAAAATTGCTCTTTTTTTACCCATTATAATCTGTTTTCCTTTTTAGTCATCTACACATAATAAATGAAGTAACACATAAATCTCTTTTTCATGTTCTTCAAAAGAGGAAGACTCCAGTTTCATCAGGAATGCCTCCACCATCTCCCAAGGGAATTTCACTGACAGAGGGATCTAAAGCATCTTATCTTCACAGCAAATACTCAAAGAGTAGAGCTGGTTCACCACCCAGCAACACGTCGCTACGACATAACGTGAGATCTCTGTCACTGTCATCTTCCATGAAAGACAACACTGTAAAGATTACTCTGCCTAGAACAGGCAACACCAAGCAAAGCCAAAAATCCCTGGAAAGTGAAAGAAGTGAAATCACCTCATTAGATGACTTGTTTTCAAAAGCAGCTGATGCAGAAGATTCAGCTAACAGCAGCTCCGATGGTAAGGTTTCTAACATACTGTCTCAGTAGACTTGGCATGAATTGTACTAACTACTGCTAAATTGACTAATGAGCATGGGCAAATACTCACTTTGAAAGGATTTACTGGTGTAATTTTGCACAAACCAAGGCTTCACCAAAGGAATTATGTTGATCTGTTTCTTTTTTCTTAGTTTTTCAAAACTAAGTTAAAGTTTTAGAGTGATTGCTATTCCATTTTAATATTACATTTCAAAGTAGGGATGTAGTACTGGTTTATTTTTTCCACTTTCTTGCTTAAGGGAAAGTGTAGTGTAATTTTCATGCAAATTCTCCTGACAATATGTCATTTGATTGCAGACTTCAGACTGAATATCCTGAGCCTGGATGATTTGGCACCAAGTATCACCAATGAGGCAGCAGAATTAAAGCAGCAAGTAAGTACGACTTCCCTACTAGCACACATTTCTGCCTTTGTTTGCTGGGTATTCTAGAATAAATACTGCTGTTCTGCTCATAAGCTGAGGTGGGCATGTAAAGGTTAGAGCAAGATTTTACTGAAACCTGACCAAGTTCTTTTCTTAGTGTCTGCATTTCCTTACTCAGTGTACAGCACTGCACAGCTTGCAAGGTAACACAGAAAAGTCATGTTTTACTTTCCTAATAAAGTAGAAACTCTCAGTTACTGACTTTCAGCAATGTGCAGCAGAACAGATGAAGAATAATGGAGGTATATTCTAGGTTATATTTTCTTGCTTCTCCTAACAGACAGCTGGTTTGTGTTACAGGGAACACACATGAAAATTACTCAGGAATCAAACAGAAAGCCAAAAAAAGATACATTCCTGGTGGAAAAGGACCAGGGTTCTCTTAGAATGACAAGTGCAGTAACTGGTGTGAAGGATCGTTCTGATGAGGATGTTGAAAAAACTGTGACTGAAGCTGGAATCTCTGAGCATTTAAGTGGAGTTTCTGCAGATTTCCCTAGACAGAAACAGGATTATCTTGATCATGATGACAGAACTATTAATTCAGAGTATTCTGAAGACTTTGAAAGTTCTCCATCTGTAACAGATAGGGAATCTGTAGCAAAAATGTCAGAGGAACACTCGGAGAGCTGCACATCGTCTGGAAAACACCCATCTTCAGCATCGTCACCTCGACCTGCCAGAGCACGGCAGGAGCAGGTACACAGAGTGACTGTCAGAGAAACTGCAGTTCAGACAATGGATCCTCTGTTCACCTACTGCTGGCCAAAGGGTAGGTTCACAAGATACTGCCCAATTCAGGCAATTTTTACATTTCTATGTTTTATAGGCTGGCCTTGCTAAGAGTTCTTGGGTTCAGTACTAGCTGCCCCCAGCTGACATGAACTTAAACACTTCCTAAAGCCTGACGCTTGAATCTGCTGTCTGTAGAAAAGATGGGAATTGGGCAACAGATTAATGAACTTGGAACTGGTTTTTGCTATGAAAGAAACCAAACCAAACCCAACAGGAACTCTGGGTGGATGAGCTGGTGTTAGCAACAGAACTCAAGATAGCCTGAAGAACATTCATAGTTTGAATTCAGTGTTTTGATTGTATCTTTACTATTGTAAGCAATACTGCTGTGTTGTTACTGAAGTGATCGCCCCTTGCAGAGTTCTCTTCTGCACTCTACTTCTTGGGAGAGCACTGTGGCCCTGTTCTCAGGAGGCAGCTGTGCCTTTGTCTGGTTCTGGGGGGTGGCTGGGGGGATTCTAGAACTATTTTAGCATTTTTTTTTTTGCTGATAGAAACCTCCAGTAATTGTGATTTTATCCAATACACAGCAAGCACCTCTGCGGTACTTGACCCACCTGTAGGAAACAGTTACGTCGATCCCACACCTATTGCCAGTCATGTCATCAGCATGGATGCAGTAGAAGGTACTGAAAACCATATTTCTTACTATTATTTTACTGTACTTCATGCATTTAACCCCTGCTTGAATTGTTCAGCCCTTACTATTGACTGTACGTTTCACTAACGTGTACACGCTCCATGTCTTACAGCCCTGACAGCATACAGCCCGTCAGCCCTTGTTTTAAACACAATGTTGAAACAGCACTTGATGCTGACTCAGCAGTTTGTAAAGAACATTCACCACCTTCACGTATCCCTCGTGGAGTCATTAGAGAATGAGAAGTTCCACTACCATACCCTGGAAGAGGCTAAAGAGGTATTTATGATAGACCAGAGTCAGTGCTTCTACTGTTTGCAGCAGATTTTCTTTGCGTATTATTAATCAGATAAAATTCCTTCATAGAAGAATACTACTGTAATTCCTGTACCTATATTACCAACAAATTAGCACTTTATGTAATTAAAAAAGACTGAAGGCTTAGTAGAGGCCATCATTTCGAAAGCAGCTTTTCAGCTCTTAGCATTTAGCTGTCCTCAAATGAGTGCAGCAACAGAAGGATCAATTTCTGCTGCTAGTATAGAAAAAGTGCAGGGATCTTGACATGAAGATCTAATAAGAAATTGTTGTTGGGTTTTGTTTTTTGCAGTACATCAAGAATCACAAATCCCCACCTCTAACACTTGAGCAAGCACGTGAAGAAGTTCAGAAAGCACAGGAGGAAAAACTGCTTTGATTCTTCAGACTTCAAGTAAAATTTGTATTTACAGATCTCCAGCTGCAACAAGAAACCCTTCCAACTCACACAGTTAGTACAAAGCCTGCGAGAGCTTGCTTTAGATGTTATTGTACCTAAGTTATTTTCATAGATCTGATTTTTTTACTCATGTAGGTGATACAGGGACAGGCAGGAACCTTCAGCCAGACTATGTCAGAGTTGAGCAAAACCAAGTGCCCACTTCTCTCCAAAGGGAGTGTGGTAAGTCTGATAGCACAGCATGCATTTTATCCTGTGATCATGGTAGAAGTGAAAGTGTACTACAGCACCCAAGGAATAGGAGCACAGTAGAAAAATACCATACCCGACTTTAGTGCCATATTTAAACAGTGTTTCTATAGAATTAGCCTTGTCAGATTACTACAAGACCAAACACACGCAAAACGAAGAGAAATTCAATACAAGGCAGGCTTATAGCCAATGGACAGGAATCCACTGACTCTGAAATACGAGCCACCATTTTATTTTTATTTAATAAAAAAAAGTGTTTATTGGAAGGCAAAACAAAATTCACAAGTTGGTAACACAGAGGTGGTGTGTGCTGATTCACAGACAGTTACAGTTCCACAACTACAGTAGATCTAGAACAAATGGGTATTTCACCATATTAACTGAATGGTGTCAAGAGGGTTTCTGCTATACAAACAAAAGACTCTGGAAGAGGTTACCACCACGCAGACCTCTGGAGTGGAAGTGCAGTGTAAGGGCCTAACACCTTTAACTGGTGGTCTCTGGAAACAGTTACAAAATGGTTGGGTTTTTTTCCTCTCATTTCAATTAAAGGAAGGTTCCAAGAACATTTTACTGTCAGAAACTTGCAGAGCAGAGAAAATGGATTCTCTTCTATTGAGCTACTTGGCTTTTATTAAAGGGTATATACAAAAATATAAAAAGCTTAAAGAATGTCTTCCGTTACAAAGCATTGACCATCCCTTAGAGCACAGTTAACCCTTGTGTTCTGAGCAGAGTTGTGACTGCAGCGGCTGGTGTGTAGGGGCGTTAAGTTGGGTGGTAGGTTCTAACAAGCTCGCACAGTGCTCATAGGTCACCTGTACTGGAACTAGATGCTTCATTCCCCATTTAGACATTAGGATACACTGCTCAGCATCAGTCTGACTTGATCCCAAGGCAGCACCCCTCCACTTCAAATAGAATTAACCTTTTGAGAGAAATAAACATACATTATGGAACTAGAGAACATACAACCACATCAGATAATGTCTGTATTCCACAGGAATGAATGAACCACAATCCTAAACCAGGGACCTGGGCTGGGCTTTAATTCTAGTATAAAATGGGGAGCTAATTAAAAAATTTTGCAAATTAAATGGAAATTCTTTAACTTGCTAGACATGTCATAGGAATGAGTGGCCTTATCCAAACACTCAGCAAGTGTTGAAATACATGTCATAGCTTTCCATTTGTCACCATAGTTTTAAAAGTAATTCATTTGTCACTTCCTCCAGACTTTAATCCGGATTTATACAAGTTTAATGTCTTGTAGAAGATGCAAGACATCTTTCTTCAGAGAGTCTTATTCGGATGGTGGAGGGTCTTGCGTTTCACGCTTCACTGCAACAATAGGGAAAAGAGTTCTTACACATTCTGCAGTTACCTAAGCTCTCTGAAACGTTTCATGGAATGAGGGCTCTATTAATAAGGATCTTTTCCTTTCAGGCTTGCTTTGAACCCATTTTATTACACAGGGCTACTGCAGCCATAAGCAGAAGTGACTTTTCATTTCGCATGCCAATTGTTTTCCTTTTAGTCGTTGGCAAGTGTAGTTCTAGTAACAGACTCTCTGCAAAAATCCATCACTTGGGCCATTGTCTCCACCTCTGAACCCTTCCTGCCCTACAGGGGGTTTATTGCTGGTTCTGGCTTTAGCAGAACACAGTGCTAATTGGAGGAAACTCAGAATTGGGCTGGGTCAAAAGCCTGGTCTAACTTCATTCTCGATCACAAAGCCCTTCCTGCGCTGGCAGCCATCCCTCCTGGGGCATGGCTCCCTCCACTGCCTCTGCCATTGCTCTTGGGGTCTGAAGGGGAACGTTCAAAGGTGCGGGCTCCTGGGGCTGTATCAGGATGGGGCTTACACAGAACAGGCTCATTAATGAACAGTTAGAACTTACAACACCACTGCTGAAAAGTTAATCAGAGTCTATATCTACTTACCTTTATTGTACCCACTACCTTAGAAAGAATTAAGAGCTACTCATCTTTGCATTGGGGATTAGAGGCTACAGTCAACAGGACAAAAGCACTATCAAGTCCACAGCCTTAACTTAGAAAGAATCACTTACATTCATCTCGGGCCTTCATGCGAGCGATAAATGAGTAACTTTTATTTCTTCGGTAGTTTTCGTAAGGGTCATCTAATGCAACTCCCACTCCTTTGTATTGATCCCATTTGTCTCTGATATCCCCTCCTTTAATTGGATCCTGAATTCCTTGTTCCTTGGCTCCCAATCCACCAGATCCACTCCATCCTGCACAAAGGACACAACATTGAAATCCTGTAATAACTAGAATTCTGAAGACAGACAAACAGATACTTTGGAAATAACTAAAGGGAGTGTGAATTTGATATAGCAAGATGGTAACAGAGAGCCTGAAACAACACAAGAATTGTCCTGTTTGTTTCAAAAGCATTAACATACACAGACTCTGGGAGCTGATGAACACCAGCACTATCCCTAAACACTTTTAAGAGGGCAAGGGAGGAGGCAGTGTGAGGCCAAGCTGCTCATCAGCCCCTGAGCTGCACTGACACAGAGATGAAACACCTTGGGTAGCAAGTTCTAGCGGATGCCAAACTCATGTCCTTGTCTTCCAGATCCTTTGCAGAAAGGCAACTGCCACCACTGCTCCATGTTCCATATACTTACATCTCTGAATATCCTCACACTGAGTTTGGAATGCCAAGGGATAATTCCTTATGAACATGCATTAATTAATTGTATCCATGAGTGTGATGCCTGGTTTTGTTTCCTGGCTCATGTTAAGAGTCCAGAACAGGATCTTACCCATTTTCACTAGCATTTGATGGCCTTTATTTTCTTCTCCAAGTCTTGATTCTGGAATAGTAGACCCAGAACTGGAGCCCAAACCAGCAGAAGAACTAAGGAAATAAAAAGAACAAATTAAGAACAAGCAATACTGTTCTGACCCAAAGCAGGGTCACTTATATTCAATACTAACACTCAACAAAATCACACCTACTCTATTAAGCTATTCTTTTATGAAGAATACAACACCACAACAGAGTAACATTCTCTCCATAAGCACGTAAATTGTTTCTATATCTGCTTTCAAATCTTCCTTTCCATTACTTGCTGAAAGCTCATTACACTCAGCTTAGGAGAAAGACTCCTCCTTGGTACTTCTCCAAACAACCCAGGTAAAGCAGGACATCAACAAGCAAAAGCTTACGGAGGAGTGGGGCTGCGAGACCGGGACCGGCGCCGCCTTCCAGGCGAGTAAGATTTCGACCTCGATCGTGACCGTGACCGCGAGCGGCTGTGAGAGGAGCGGGATCTGCTCCGGCTCCTGGAACAGGCGAGCACACAAGGTCAGATGTACAAGTTACTCCAGCAACATCCAACCCTCAGGGCTGGGGTTTGTCCACCCCTCCAGTTGCCAAGGCTTGGCCTGCTGTACTCTACCTGGACTGCGAGCGGGAATAGGATCGTGATCGAGAGCAAGAGCGAGAGCGTGACCTCGAATAGGAGCCAGATGACTTTGAAGATCGGGAATTGGACCGGGAGGACGAGCGACCACGGCTTTTAGACCGACTGCGAGACCGAGACGGCCCACTGCCCAGATAAAAGCAGAGAGAAACCCCAGTGAAACTCCTCGGAGAAGCCCATGAAATTCAAATACGCTTGTGATCGAATTCACATGACACACAAGCACTGGGTTTCTGCAGACGATCCAGTGAAAACTTGAGTGTGGCAAAAACCATTTTCTGCAGATTAGGCAGAAATTCCAGCAAGCTGAAGCTCAAGTTATTCCATCAGCATGTTGCTGAACAGACTTTTCCCCTGCATTTAACCCAAGATATTCCTAGCACCTTCCAAGCAAACAGCATGCAGGAGGCAGCAGATGGAATCTCTCACCTATTTCTCTTCTCCTGACCTTTCCTCCGCCTCGCTCTCATTTTAGCTCTGAAGAATTCGTACAGTCCGTTCTGCTCCCAGCCTTCACTGCAACAAATCAACCACACACAGAACCGACATCTGTCAAATGCTGCTTCCATCAATGGAGACGTTCAGGATGTCCACTGGGTTTTGTAGGGAACAAAGGGCCTGGGCAAAAAGGTCTCACAAATCTCAGTGAGATCAAACAGTGTGTGCAGGTTACAATACAACGAGAGCACTCATTTCAGCATTAGAAGAACCAAGACACAGGCGAAGGGAGAGAGAGGCACTTCGTGGTTTGAGACAGCTTCTTAGGGCATTTTCCTTACCATATTGTTAGCTATACCTACTCTTACCTGTTTCTAGGCCTGTCATGAGATGGTGGACTATAAAATGCCTCAACCGCAGCCAGTAGTCTCTCACTGGGGGGCATTGGGGGTGGAAGACGTATATCTTTAGGATCTAAAGGTTTATACTCATGATCTTCAAGCTGCCGGAAACAAAACAAATTACATTCGTGTCATGTGTCATGGGGTAGCTACCTGAAGAGAGAAATACAGATTTAACTGTGTAGGGACCTCACATTTCACTACTGGGATAAAAACTGGTCCAGAAATAAGGATTGTGCAGGTGACCCAACGCTTTCTCGTGCTATCACTACCACTTTGGGTTCTACAGGCAAAGCCAGCACTGCCTAGGTCGCAGCATTAACTGGATCACCAGGTAGCTAAAATGCAGATCTCATCTATCCACCTTTGTGTAACAGTGGCTGGCTGGAAGCCTGGCAAAAGCTGAGAGTAACATGAAGTCGGTGATGGAAGAGATCCACTTGTTCATCCCAAACATGGAACACAAACATGTATTATCCCTGAAGATGCTGGCACAGATACATTTCCTGTTCTCTCTCATTCTTTGCGTATATAACACCAGTATTGCAAACACCTTTGTATGAAAGAACTCTGAATATCAAAAACTAGTGCACAGGGGCCACATCAGAACTGCAAAGTCCCTCTGGCCACCTGAAAATCAGCAGGGATTTCTACTTTCTAAAAACAGGGATGAGATTTTCAAGGGTAAATTAAGTCTTTCACATACATGAGCTCAACCAGCTTGCACTGGCACACAACACTTGAAACACTACAATTTGCACTACCTTCTCCCTCAGCTCCTGCCCTTGTAACCCCTACAAGAACTCTGGCTAATGGGTGCTGGATGGAAGGATTTGAAATGATAAATGTCCACATTAAACTGTCCCTAATACCGACCACAGGATTTTGATCTTTTAATCCTGCTAGGCAGGACCCATTGCAAGCACTTACTTTTACAAGTGGAGCCATCAGTCCAGCAGGAAGATCAAAGTAGGGAACGTTTGGCACCAGACTGGGATCATCGTGGTTCATGTGTGGGGGGCCCTGTCGCCGCATGTGAGGAGGCTGCCCATTAAAGCCATGAGGGGGAGGCCCGAAATCAGGGTGCTGCGGCCCTCCCCAAGGAGGATGCTCGCTGATTCCAGGATGAGGCAATCTGTGACCAGGATGATGATGAGGAGGTCCAATTTCTGCAGAGGGAAGATTAAAACACTTTACTTTGCTATAGGGAAAGGAAGGCAATCAGAGATGTACTTCAATTAGTGCATTCATCCTAAAAAATACCCCTAGCAGATCCAGAAAAGCAGAAGAACTGCAGAACTAGAGGCTACAGGGTTGCATTTGTGAGTATCTTGCAGTGTATCTCCCTCCCTGGCCAAAGCTACCACTCTCGAGACAACAGGATACTTGAATCCTAAGCCACTGCTCACTTTGGGACATACTGTGGTCAGAAAGTACCACAAGAAAGATATGCTCAAGAACAAAAGGTTTCAGATGTAGCAGGGCAGCTACTGGTGGGATCTTTTTCTGAAGCCAAAATACACAATCAGGGCTTAGCATGGACCCATAGTTCTGTCTTGATGCCAAATCAACACACAAAACCAAATAAATATGGCAGGAATTAACTCACATGAGTAGGTGACAAGAAAATACTTTGTTTAAAGAGGCATTTCAAGCAGAGGCAGAGATAACATCCTGTCAAACCAGAGAAGTCCCTGATGGATGAACCATTTGCTGTGAGCGCCAGGATACCCTGCTGAGCTCCCTGCACTACACAGAGAGAAATGCAAGACTGAAAATCAACACCCTCTGCAGCAGGCCCAACAGTTTTCCCAGGAAAAGCTATTACAGCCACTGTCCAATCTTCAGTCAGCACTATGTGACTCCTCTTCATTAGAACTTGAGCACAGTCTGTGTTGTCATTGCTTCACCGCTCTCCATTTTACACATCTGTGTCAGTATATCCCCTCCTCCAACAACTTTCCATGAAACAATGATGTTTTGGATGACCACTACAATCCAAACCAGAGCATCTTTTCCTGAGCTTCAGTGTTAACTGGCTCAGGACAAGAGAAGCTGTTTTCCCTACTCAGGACCACAACTCTTCAAACAAGCAACAAACTCCAAGGAAACAAACCAACCAACCAAAGGAACAATCTCTACTGAAGAAGTTAATCACAATAAGCTCTAATCCATTGGGTTTTTCCATGGTTTTTGGACTTGGGGAAATGAGAATCTTTTAAGCTTATAACAGCAACTCCTACATAGAAACTGAATTGCTCTTTAAGTGGCTTATACAGAACCACAGTGATCTTTAGCCTTTACATTGATGAGGATCATTCCGGAATAATCATACCTTCTGCATGTGAAATAGAAACTACATCAGGGCAGAACTACACTGGACTTCACAAGGGAGCCCACTGCCAACTCAGAGCAGCCCAGGCCAGGCAAGCAGTGTCCTGACTACACTTTACGACCCCGTGTTCCAGCAAGAAAGCAAACCAAACAAGGGAGGAGAACTGGAGGCAAGGACTGGTTTTACTGCCACTACCAAGGCACCCAATGTTAAGGCAGATAATTGGAGCTTTTCAGTGAAAGTAAAGAGAAAATAAAAGAAGGGCACAGAATGTATGCACAAGAACAAGTGTTCCCAGCCTGTCCTCCCTCTCACTTCCTTCATCTATGGAGGGCGCAGCTGAAGAGCCCTTACCTGTGGCCTCATGTGCAGGAGACTGAATTTACAAGCAAATGTTGCTTCTCATCTTTGAGCTTACTATTTTGAAAGTGAAACAGTCACAAAAGGGGAGTAGGTAGAGATGCTGACTTGAGTTTGAACTACAGGCTCTAGTTATCTGCATCCATTAGGGAAGGAAGACTCAAAAAGCAAGGAAGCATCCAACTCTTATTTCCTACCAGGCTGTTAGCAATGGCTTCCCAAACCCCCAAACTCAGCATTTCTCAGGAAAACCACGACAGTCCACCAAGGATAAGCTGTCACCCCAAAGCACTGAATAATTTCGTAACGGCAATCAGCATCGCAAGGTAAGAAAACCTGGCCTGGTACACACTTTACCTTGAGGAAAATCCCCCTGGGGGTAATCAAAACGATGAGGATAAGGAGGCCTTTCAAAGGGATGGCGAGGTGGAAAATCATCCTGCATGAAGCGAGGTGGAAAGCGGTTGAAATTATGCGGATGCGGGGGCTGGTTGAATTGGGGATGTTGCTGATGTGGAGGAAATGGGCCTCTGAAGTGAGGTGGCCGCTGCATTCGAAATGGAGGTTCCCTTTGACCCCCACCCCATGGAGGTTGTTCATGCTGGTTGTTCCACGGGGCTTCAAACTGGTTGTTCCAAGAAGGATCGGGCTGGTTGTTCCAAGGTGTCTCTCGCTGATTGTTCCAGCCTTGATCTCTCTGCTCGTTCCACATTCCTTCATGGTTGTTATTCCACGGAGGACAATGAGGTGGTCCCTGGTGGGGAAGCAAAGAAGCCTGGTCATCAGGCTACAAAAATTAAGGTGGCAAGAAAAACCGATCTCCCCCTTTTAAATAATAAATACAAATAAATATAGCCTGTAGGCAACACACATAAGTGAAATAACTTCTTGTCTGAACCACCACAGCTTCAGAGAAGAGACAGGAAAAGACCAAACTGTTACTGAACCAAACAGTTCCATACTCAAGACAGTAATTCTTCTGCTTGTTCATAGGGAAAGTGTGATGGCTGACAAAGTGAAGTACAATTTATACTTTGCCTTTAACTGAGCTCAGAATGAGAAAGCTTGGCCTTTGAATCTGGATTTGTAACTTCCACAGCCAAGACTGTCACTCCACCACCCTTCGGCCTTGTTTCAGAACTCCGTTTCTTACCTGTTGTTGACCCCATGGTGCAACAGGGTGAGGCTGGTCAAACCAGGGAGGTTTATTTGGAGGAATCTGATCATGAGATCCTGGGCCACGTGGTCCACCAGAGGCAGGATCCTGCACTCCAGATCCTGATGTGTCATATTCTGTAGAACCAGCTAAAGGCAGCTGAGATTTAACATCATCTGAAACAAATTGGAGACTATTATAAGCACCCGGGTCACATGCAGTTAATAAGATACCAGCACACCTACAACAGTTTCCATGTGAATTCTGCTGGATGTGTAAACATTCCACAGAAATCTATTACTGGAAGAGAGGATTTCTGATCCATTTAACATCCATGGCTCCGATTCTTTTATACTCAAGAAGACTGCACCAGCCTCAAGCCTCCAAACAGCTCCAGGCTTTTGCCTGACCCAAACCAGCACAGCACCTCAGTACTACAGAAGGAGCAAGGAAGAAAAATAATCTCCCCATGTTGCCACCCACCAACTTCTGCACAGGTCTCTGGAATAGGTTAGTACCTGCTTGTGTAACTGGAGCAGATGATGGTGCCGAGGTTGGTGCTGCTGCAGAGGCTTGAGGTGGGGGGGTCGATTTCACCTCATTTTCCAGTGGTGGTATTTGTATTTGCTGCTGCTGCTGCTGCGTTAAACTGTTCACAAACTCTTCGTGTTGAGTTTTCAGGTTCTGGATCTGCTGTTGGAAGGCTACTTGTACAGGCTGTACGACTGTTGCGTATTCAGTGATCAAATTTGCCTGATAAAATGAGATCAAGTAAGGAGGAACAAGTTACCACCATACCTAAACCAGTTATCCTACCTGCTCATTGACAGCCTCCTACATTGGCCTCCCTCCCCTCTCCCAGGAAACACATGAGAATGCAGGATAATGGGGCAGAAGAGCCTAATCACACCACATAACTCTGTGAAGATTTCCAAACTACTCTCTGCAGGCTGGAATCCACCATCTATACCAGTGCCTCACTTGCAAATACAGCTAAAATCAACAACATTCATTATGAATGCTAAAAACTAATAGTTCCTGCTGTCACAACAATTTTTATGCTTAGTGCATCCAATTGAAAGCTATGGTTTCTTTAGTTTCCTTTTAACCAAACATTCATTTCCATAACAAGAGAACACGCTGTCAAAGATGTACATGGCTGTAGCAGTGACAAATGCAAACAGACTTTCCAGGATCGCATCAGCAGATGGGTTATTGAATGTTTGATATAACATTATTGACAGAACTAGAAAATTTTTGACATTATCAGTTATTTTTGTAAAATAACAATAGAGTCGTTATTACGTAAAACCAAAAA
>JANHGB010051436.1:0-17973 GCA_026283785.1 Coracopsis vasa
CACGGGTCAGTTCAATCCTGGCACTTCTAAACCTCTCAATATTTCATTGTGCAGCTGCAATAATTTTTAACAAAACTGCACCTTTCATCTTTCAAAGTGCTTTACATACATTAATTATTTAATTTTCCCTGTACCCCCTTTGATCTAGGCAAGTATTGTGATGCTCAGTTTACAAGTGGGGAAAGCAAACGCAGAAGAACAAATCCTTGCTGCTAGGCTCATCCCACCAGGACTGATGCAGCTTCATGGCTTTAAAAGGCAAGGAGAGGTTATATGATGTGCACAGGATTGACAAGTGGTGGAGCTGGGGCAGTAACTCTTCCGGTTACCCTCTTGTCGTGATGAGGGCTGCCAGGGAGGGCTGTGTGCAGGGGCAGCTATAGGATGCTGGGTGTACAATGGAGGACCAGAAAATAACGTACCCTGTACTTCCAAGAAAGACCCAGAACTTAGTTAAATCAAAGCATGTAGAACAAAGCTATCACAATGGCTAGGCAAGTATGACCCAAGTGACAGGAATTAATACAAATAGCTAAAAGTATCCAATGAATAGGAGCTGACGGTGATCTGTGCAGACATGCGTTCAGTGAAAGGATGTGAGCCTTCCCTTTCAGTTAAAAAAATAACTGATATAATTTTGATTGTCCTTGTTGAACAATCTTGTGTTGAATGTTTACACTGTTTTCAGAGTGACTGTTGGAGGCTGATTTGACAATAAAACTGGAGATTTTATTGCTAAATAACTGAGCAATTTTTCTTGCAAATCCACATAGTGATGTTATTTCTGTGTTTGGATTGCTGTGATGAAGTGAGGATGCTGCAAATACACTCTGCTTTATTCCAAACAGAAGTCTCACGTTCCCACCCTCTTTTTCATCCTTTTTAAAGGACGTTTCTGTCTTACAGGGGCAAGCAGTGTGGTCTGTTAAGCAGAGCAGGAACCTGGGAAACAACACACTGGGGGTCTAGAGCTCATCCTGATGGTGGTTTAGTGTCTGGCTTTGAAAAGGGTTAGTAGCTTCATTTCAGTGGCCAATGCCCAGAGTGGGAGTTAAAAGATCAACCTACCAATTTTGACAGATACTGACTCATTCTGAGGCCAAGAATGCTATTTAGCACTAACTCACTGCCCAGCCTCACAGGACAACAGTGTTGTTTGTAAGGGAAATGCAGCTCTGTGCATCCTCCTCCTGGCAGAGCAAACGCAGCTTGTGCTCAGAGCATTTTCTGTGCTCCACTGGGTCAGTCAGCACTATAGCATAATTGCCTTCTTGGGGGAATAAAAGGGGAAATGGCCTGAATTTTGTCATATTTTTCCCTGCAGCTTTTATTTTTTTCTCCTGTTACTGCTAGCATTAATTCCCAGAGAAGTAAAATGACTGAGGTTTTTTAATTTCATGGTCATTTTGGTATTCTAAATGGCACCAAGAGAGCCAGTGGGAAATTAACAGAGTTCAAATCCCCATGGAACATGGAAAGTGCAGTTAAAATAGTGCTGTTAAATATTAGTAATTAGCAAAAATTATTTTAAAGGGTAGCATTTTAATTAGCTGCAAATGCTGCTCACCACATCAGTATTTCCCACAAAATTGACTACACCTAAGACAGTTAAGCTCTTCACTTGCACAAATCCTTGGAGCATCCATAGGTAATAACTGTGAGACGCATGGGGCTGTACACTAGATAAAGTGAAAACTGTGTGAAGAGAACAAGACTGAAAGTACAATCATCCAACAAGCATGGTAGAGTCAAAGATGCAGTTGTTGCAACTGTCTTGTTGTGTCACTCCCTCCTGCTGGGGTTCCTCTGCATTTCTTAGTATTAATTTATTATCCATTCCTCAGGACCCGTGTTAAAACAGGGCCCTCATCTAGCTTCATCACTGCATCAATGGGCTTTCCCAATATTCAGTAATAGTCATCAATTCTAGAAGATCTCGTTCTGCAGTAGTGGATTAATCCCTCAGGAAGGCTTTCCAGGCCCTTTGTCTTTCTGTAGAGAGTCCCATAGTGTGAGAAAAGCAAAGCAATAGACCTCAGTCTCCAAACTAATGGAGTGTGCAGGGCACTGGCTATGTAGGAAGAGGCAGAGCCCGCCCAGATGATGAGAGAAAGAGAATGAGTGAAAGCTCATGCTAGAAAGCTCTGCACACAGAGTAACAGGGAATTTTGGGATACCTCAGATCGAAGCCATGCACAACATAGGATCCATGGACTGGCTGAACGAACAGGCTAGATACACTCACATTTGGAAAACCTGCAGACAGTGACCTGCAGGAAGAGAAGCTGGGGCACAGTGGGGCACAGGAGCAGCTTTCCTCTATCTCTGTGTCATTGTGATGCAGGATGTCAACGTAAGGTTGTTCAACAGCCTGGTAAGGTGCCCCTAGAAAGACCAAGACCTGCCCGTATTGCTGTTTCAAAATGAGGAACTGAGGCACAGAGCAATTGCCTTCTGTAAGCTTAGGCTCTCTTGAGGACTCTCAGTCTAGCAGAACCACTGGAGTACTCAGATGCTTATCTCCAAGTAATATCAATGGGACATGCATCCCTAAATATGCCCTGTGAGCTGGGTCGAAGCCTGTTCAAGGTCAGTCTGTGGCAGAGCTAGGAGCTGTACTCCTGCCATCTGAACCCAGGCAAGTGCCTTTACAACAAGATCATTCATGCCCTTATGCTTAGAAAAGAATTAATAGCTATATATTAGCAATACTATGCTGAAGGAAAATTAAACTTCAGTTGCCTGCTCATGTAGCTCTGCTACTATGAAAACCCTTGGATGTATTTCTTTTCTAAATATCATCTGACAAGGAAGCTGGGGCAGGCAATGATCAGATGACAGAGACAGTCAGTTATGATGGAGTTGGTCCATGTGGCCAAAACCACACTTGACTGTCCTGTGCCACCCTGTGATTCAGGACGTCATAGAGCTGGGCCCCATCTGTGTCAGCCTGTGTGTTCATGGGCATCCAGATAAAAGTTGGTAGGCTAACGGCAAAAGTTGGGTCTCTGCCCTAAACATCTTTCATGTCATTGCTGCACAAGATGTAAGGAAAAGTATTGCTTTTAGGATACACAGCAACAGCAACATTCATGAAATCTCAACTGATTTCAAACACTTTCAGTGCAAGCTATGTTGAAAAAAGCAACAAAAGGTTGGGGGGTTATCAATACACTGTAACTAAAACTACATGAGACTTCAGATGTGAAAGCCAGCTGTGTGGGATGAAGCAAAATAGCAACAGATACCTCTTTTAAACCAGCTTTGGAAGTGAATTGAATTTGCACGGGTCAGTTCAATCCTGGCACTTCTAAACCTCTCAATATTTCATTGTGCAGCTGCAATAATTTTTAACAAAACTTTCTGGATGTAGTTTTTCAAGTCACAAAAAGACAGAAATCCCATGGTCTCACACTGTTATGGCAGCCCCATGGCTCATTAGCGGGGCTGTAAAACCGAGAGGCACCAGGCAGAGGTCAGACAGCTCAGACAACACGGGGACTGGTAGCAGCAGGGAGGTGCCGCAGCCAAGCAGGATGTGATGGGAGATGGAGGCTTTCACAGATGGGAGGTAACTGAGAGACCCATGGCAAATCATGGAATTGTATTACAGAATCATAGAATGGTTTGGGTTGGAAGGGACCTTAAAGATCGTCTCAAGGGGAGGGACACCTTCCACTAGACAAGGCTGCTCAAAGCCCTGTCTAGCCTGGCCTTGAACACTGCCAGGGGTGAGGCATCCTGACACATCTTCCCTCTTGCCAAATTTCAAATCCTTACTCCAAAGCAGGGGCATGTTTGAGCTGTTCAGCTTGAAGGTCACCGAAGCACTTTGGGTGGTGTGGAAAAGCTTCTTCTGCCCCTGACTTTTGTGCTTGGTGCCAGGCGGTGGCCAAGCCCATTTGGCTGGATCTTTCCCTCAAAGAAGACCGAGACAGCCATACAGCATGGAAAAAATCAACTTACAATGTTTGGCAATGCTTTAGTTGACTGAAAATGGGGTTGTATAGTTGGACGTCTTGAATAACTTGAAAAGCAAGCATCCCTACCAGCACTGCCTATGCTGCAGTTGACTGTACAAGGTGTATAAATGCCATTTTTGAGTGTTTTTCCAGCTGTGATGCGTTCACCCAGCCTTAAAATGATGTCAGTGGTGTCTCTGACTGTCATCCACTCCTGCCAGCACAGACCACTTTACATGGGCACAGTCATGGGGAGTCATGCCCTTGGACATCCACTGCCCGGAAGTACCAAACCTTAAGCTTAAACTACAAGTCAGAAGGAAAAACAGCCTTTTGTGTCATGCATCCATAATGAGTAACAAGAGGGCTTCTTCTGCAGCGACAGTGGTGTTTTCTGGCAGCTTCCCGCTAGCTTTGCACGCTGTCTAGGGCCCAGGAAATCTCCTCTGGGCAGCTACAGCCCAAGCTGAATGAGGAACACTTGAATGATCTCTTTCCTTTTCACAGGAACCTCCAAAGGGATGCTGCCATTCGAACCCTCACTCCCATTGCTCTTGATGTGCCGCAATACCGTGTGTGTGCTAGATTTTCCCCCTCCTCTCTCTCTGATAGCTGTAATTGCTTTTAAAATCACTTTCCTGATCTGGCTCCTCTTTTTACACCTGTTTTATCAGCCACTGAGGTAGCGCGCAGGCTGCCCGCACTCCACACTGCATCCCACAAACAGGGATTCTCAGGCTACACTTTCCTACTGCAAAATGAGGTCCCTGGTGCACGTGAGGCCTCATGCAGCTGTGTTAGCAGTCCTGGCACGGGCAGGTCAGTGGCTTCCGTAGCACAGGGAAGGTGAGGGGGGATGTCTGGCCTTGCCAGGGTGAAATAGAAGTTGCAGGAAAGAGCTGCCAGACACTGGCTGAGGTCCCTGCTGTAGGTCTTGGCTCGGATCAGGGTAACAGGAGCAAATCTCATTAGCAGCTCAGCTGAGACAGCTCCTGATTTCAGCACGGTTGCATCTATAGCACGAGTACCTCTGCCTGGACCTCAAAATAACCCATACCATACCTGCAGGCCTCTTGAGCCACCAGTGAGGGTGGGAGGCAGTTTTGTGCCTCAAGGGCCAAAAAGACTCCTGCTCAAGATGATAGGAAAGCTCCCGTGCAAAGGTGGACCAGGGAGTGGAAGGGAATATTAATAAAGGTGGTACTGAGTGACTGGTACAGAGAGCAAAGTCCAAGGCGCAAGAAAGTCCAGGTTATTGTTCAGTAGAAGAGAATGGGAATGTTTGATCCGATTTTAAAAATGAGGAGTGGATGTCCAGAGGAACGGGGATGCTTTCGGCAGTGCACCTCGAGATTGGGATTTGCTGCCATGGGAGATTGCCAGGACAAAAAGTTCAGGAGGCCTGAAAAAAATGCATGGACATTTATAAAGGTTGTGGATATCACTGGAGTTACCTCATCTGAGTTAATCATGCAGAAGGGATATAAACCAGAACTCTTCAGGGGACATGCCAAGTGATAAATGCCTGGGGGTAGAAAAGTATTTTCTTACGGGTAAGTTATGATTGGCCATTCTGGCATTTCTTGTTCTGGCTTTACAGCACTTGGCAGTTGGGTACCTTCAGAGACAAGACAAAGGAGGAGATGAACTGGGAGCCCAGTCCAAGGCAGCAATTCCCTCTGCTCCCGTGTCCTGCTGCGTGAGAAAGCATGTGAGGAATTATAATTCCCTTTGGACATGTGACCCAAATTGCAGTGGGAATTTGCATTCCTGGTGCCTGCTTCCATTTCAGATCTTTCCCCCACGCACAGAAACACCTGCAAGAGGCTTTATCACCCTCTCTGAGAGCACAAGCTCCACAGTGTTTTCAGAGAAATTAAGAGTGTATACAAAGGAAACCAAAACAGTAAGAGGGAGTGAAAAATATGTCAATGCAATGTAAAAGCTTATCCATACAAAACAAACTTGCTAAAAGAAAAATCAACTGTCACTTTAAAACCTGACACTAAGTTTCTCAAATCACAGCCCTTAATCAGGAGTAATACTTGAAGAAGAACAAAGAGAATTTATGATGAAAAATCAGGACAGTTGAGCGCTAGGCTCAGCGGGACTAACTGCATGACAATATGGATAAGAATGATAATTGCATTAGCTTAGCCCAAAATGACTGGCCACAGCTGGGTTTTTTTGGTCAGCTGGATTTTTGTAACGTCTTCATCTACTTTTTAAGCAAAATTGGAAGTAGAACTACAAATAGATTAGGGTACATCCACCTATTCTCTTAAGGGGACAGGATGTTTCGGAAATTCATCCTAAGATTGGCCTTAGTGCTCTTGGAAATGCACAGGCCCATGTGGGTTAAACCAAGGGTCCCTTACAGGTCATTCTGTTAATCACAGGGATTAACAGAAGTTAGCTCCTACTGATGAAAGTTAGAGTACCCAAACCCATGAGTCTCTCACTTTATTCCATGCACTGTACACCGACCCCAGCCCCTAGTCAAACCCTCCCCATGGTCATGCTCTCACTTTATCCAATTTTTACATTTTATTTACCTTTTTAAAAATTGGGATAACTTCAAGCAAGCACTCATCCTCTGCCCTTTAAAAATAGCCTAGGAAGATATCTCTATCCAATCTATCTTTTCTGCAACAGGAAACTGTTTATCTCCCAGCTCTGCGGCCAAATTCTGGTTCAAATTCAAGCCCAGTGATCCCAATCCTGTGTCTGGCTGCCAGCTCAATGCAGCTGGGACCTCCTATAGCACCCTGTGGGAACAGCTGGGGGTTCCCAAACCAGTGTGTTCCCAAACTAGTGCACTGTGGGATCACAGCCAGGGGAGGTGGCAGCCAGTTCAGATGGGAGACAGGAGGCGGACATTCCCCCACAGCCCGTATCTGGGCCACTGGTCTCACTGTTGAGCATCGCTTTGATGGAGCAGGAATTTGGCCTTACCAAAACCAGAAGCCCAAAGTTGGGAGCATGAATGATGTAGTGGAAATGTGAACAGCAACAGAAATGGCTGACTATGGCCAACCTGCTGCTGCCCTATGTGCAGCATCAAACACATGGCAGTTTTACACCTCTCTGTGCTGTGCAGAGGGCCAGGAAGTCCATAAGATAGCCACTTTCAGGGTAGGAAGCAGTGAGCCCTACGGTATGGGCAGCACTAACAGGTGTCAGGGGCAAAGGCTCAATCAGCCCCAGGGGCAAATCCATCCAGGACTGATGCCTCTCTGCAATGGGGAGCAAGTTACTTTTACCTGTTCTGCAGAAAACGACCGGGACAAAAGTATCTGCACCTGTAATTCTTCCTTCATCAGAGACCCTGGCAGCTTCAAATCCCTGATCTTCAACCACTGCCTGACAGGCAGCACAACTCTCCTGCAGCCAGCTGAAGCAGCAGCATTGAATGGCTGCTGCTGGCTTGATGTGGGTGTGCTCAGGATACCTGCTTTGAGCGCCCTGGCTCCTGTGCAAGATGCTGGTGGGCCTGCGAGACTGATGGATGACCAGAGAGGAGGTTCCTGCCATCACATGGGCTGCCTTCCCCGCCACCACCGTGACCCAGTCAGTACACACAGCTCCGATTGCGACACAGCTGGCCTCTCTCAGCGGCTGCTTTTATTCATCTTCCTCAAAGGCTTAAATAAACAAGAAACAGGTTAAAAACAAAATCTTGGCCCCGGCCCCTTCCTGAGCTGGCTGTTCCATGGTGGCTTCCTGCCCCGCACACAAGCTTCCCCCTCCAGAGGAAAGAGGCACCGTCTTGTAGCTGCCTTGAGTGGAAAATAGGGCCCCGTACCCAGCTTTGATATCGATGCCAGGCCATCGAAGCCGCTCTCTCCGCACCGTCCTCGGCGCTCTGCGTGTTGAGTGGGAACTCAAGCACTCCGTTGGGAGCTGGGAGAGGTTTGCCTTCCCAGGACTGCAGCAAAAGGACACGTTTTGTCACTTGGGCACCAGCTCCACGTGACGGGGCATTTCTGGAGGCAGAGCTCTGTGCACCTCTCCAAAGCCTTTGCCTGGGGGTTGGGAATCTTATTCCACTTGCAATGCGTCATGAACATAAACACAACCTTGGAGAAGCCCGTCAGCTTGAGAGCTTTTGCTCTTGGGACCCATGGTGTGAGCTGCGCTCAAGTGAAGCTCCTCTGGTCATTTTGATGAAGGAACATAAGGAGCTTGTCTCATTCACTCCAGCCCAAGGTCACCGTATGACGGCTGGGCAAGGCTCCCGAGGGTTTCAAAATGCTTCACGTGCACAGACTTGCCTCACTGCACCTTTGTGATGGGTGTTTTCTATTCTTGCCATTCGAAACTTTCACAAACAGGCAAAAGGACACCAAGGTACATGCGAGACGCTGCGCTAGACAATGTGCATTTCTTCCTGTCCCTAGCTCTGTGCTTTCTTGATGAGGCCCGAATGTTTCTCTTAGCGGAGCATTTGAGGTTTTGTTTTCTCAGTGTATTAAAGACCTTTATGTCCATTGTACTACTGCTAAAATGTGTCACTGTCTAGCACTGGCAATATGTTCCTGACTAGTGCTTTAAAGTGTTATCTGTAAGTTACGTGACATTTCCCATTTAAATTAAAATACATCAAGTTAAACTCAAGGGAAGCGGATAGCTGCACTTTCATTTTATTTCATTCTATTTTCTCTTTATGATCAATTTTACCCTAATAATCAAAACTTTGATTCTAGTTCCCTAAGGCACCATGTTGTATACAGGACCATGCTGGAAACTGCCACCAGGTCTCACATTGCCAGGGTTTCAGCTGCCAGACAGTGGCATAAGCAAGGCAATCAATGTCAACATGGCATTGAGAGGTCTTTTTCCTCCTTCTGCTGTAAAAGTCTGCACTTCTGAGCTGGCCTGAACCCCACAGGCATGGAGATACGGATCTGAAACTTACCTGATGCTGGCATCCATTGCTGGTGCTAGCAGGATCTCAAACTGCAGTCATGGACTTTGCCACATTGAGATGTATCCAAGTGCTTTGAGGAGATTCTTCCAGTGCACAACCCCAGAAAGGATACTGAAAAAAAACAGACACTGGGGGTAGAGCTTTTGGAAGCAAATGCTTCCTCTTTGGTCTGTTTCAGCCCCACAGGAAATAGAGACTTGAAGGAGACATACTGTCCCACTGCAGGCACTGGCCATTACACCAATGCTGGTGCCCAGCTCCTGTGCCGCTCCTGCAGAGCGAGAGTTATGAGACAGCCAAACCCCCAGGGGCTCCCATACATAGAGATGCCTTGAGGAACTCTTCTAAATGGTTTTGGCTACACTGGTGGCAAAGGTGTTTAAAGCAAAGAAACAAACAAGAACACGAATTGTAATATTAATCTGCAAAATTGCAAAGTAATAAAATCCAAGCTTTCTCACCTCCTTCACCATTAGGGTTGTGGGGCTGGGGAACAGCAATGTGGTAGTGGTCCTGTTTGCCTGACTGCTCACCCAGCTGGGCTTTCATCACTTCAGCTCAGCTCACAGGGCAGGTACAGGTATTTGTACCTCCTGGTGCTCCTCAAGGAGCACAGTTCTGGTCAAGGCCTTATTGCCTTGGTCATGACTTCATACACTGGGGGTCTTAAAGAGGGGCTTGTGCCACATGGCAAAGCCCACAGGCAAGACATCCTCGCAAAGGGCTGGACCACTGTGCAGAGCTCCATGGACTGAACTTTGGCCATGGCTGTGGCAGAGTAAGGTTTAAGGAAAGAAGAGAAATGTCTGCATGCCTTCTCCTCCTCACAATAGAGGAGATTCACTCCAACCCTGCTCTGAATGCTAGGAGGTGTGATGAGCATCACTCACTGCTTTCCCTGGCCCATCTGCTTGCTTCCAAGAGTCCTGCACCTCTCTGACCTATTGCTTTCTCCTCACACCTTGTTCAGAACAGTAAAGGGAGCAAAGGAGAATAAAACCACTGACCTTATTATACCATGGACATTTTCAAATCCTGACATAAATTCATGAGCTTTAATAGGTACATACTGAACATACTGAAGCATGGCCTTGGGTTTGGTGAT
Source organism: Coracopsis vasa (assembly GCA_026283785.1). Lineage (NCBI taxonomy): Eukaryota > Metazoa > Chordata > Aves > Psittaciformes > Psittacidae > Coracopsis > Coracopsis vasa. The sequence goes on from JANHGB010051436.1 coordinate 9,998, forward strand.
TTAAGTCTCTGCTCTTTGCTAAGGCCATGCAGGCATGGCAGGTTTGTGCTTGGGGACTGGATGTAAGGTATTTTAATGAAAAGATGATTTGGACCTTCATGGCTGTGGGGTGCGTGCATGTGTGTGTGGGGAATGATGCAACTGCAACCTCAGCAATGTCGCCTGAGTGAGAGCAGGGGTCCCCAGTGATCACGCTGAAGTTTGCAGGCTGCCCACCACCTTTTAGCAGGGCATCAGCGCTGGAGACAGAGGATGCCAGCGTGCCTCAGAAGTGAGCTGCATGGGTGGCACAAGCATGTTCCCACCCCATTGGCACACCCTGGGATCCCTTTCTGGCACGCCCCCCTCTCATTCCTCCACACCAGGGAAGGTCCCCATTGCTCCCGAGGGAGAAGCGCTGCCCCTGGGGCAGACCCACAGTCTCTGCCACCCTCGCTGTTCCTGCCGTCAATGTGGGAGATCGGGACCCAGCGTGGCCTGGGTGGGCAGGGGCTCATTGTCAGGATGTGCCTCGGGCACGGCGCCTTTGCCCAGCCCTGCTTTCTGACCGCAGAAAGAAAACATTTGCCCAGACACAGCCCGGCCCCCTTGCCACGTTGAAAGCCTGGCTGCCGACAGCTTAAAGGGGGTCATGCAATACCTCCCCAGCAGGACACAGAGGACAAGACTGGGAGACAAGTTAAACGAGGCTGGGTTTTAGAGCCTTGTTGAAATCCGTCCTCATAAAAGGGAGCTGTCTGGAAACCTGCTCATACGAGGGCCGGAGAGTCTCCCTGTGAAGAAGGGAGGCTTGCCAGGCCTGCCACCGCCACTGCTCACATGCAGCCTGGCTCCACGCAGAGCTGGTGCTCCAGCCTGGGCTGCAGCAGCAGCAGCAGCCTGGGAAAACAAGGGGGAGATGAATAACACTGCAGGCAGTGACCCCTGCAAAGCAGGATTCACAAGAGCTTCAGAGCCCGCACCCCGTGGCACTGCATGCCCCAGGAAACACTGCCAGCACAGGCGACCATCCCTGCCATCTGGCCTGGGAGCAAAGGGCACCCCGGAGGGAGCAGGGAATACAGGCACAGTGGTTGAGAGAGTATCTCCCAGTTGGTACAAGGTCCAGAGGTATCCTAGATACTTCCTGACAAGCTAGGATGGGTCTAAGGGCTGTCTTATCCTTCCCTCTGGGACAACAGGTTTTTAGTGATCATCCAACATGCCTGTCCTTTTTCCTGTGTGTCTGTGCTGAGCTCTGTCCTGTCCTGCTTATGGTCCAGGTCTTCACTGCAGTTGGTGCCCATCCTAGGTCAGCAGGGAAGAGTTTGGCTTGCCTGTCCAGTGGCACCTTTATACAATGCAGAGAGTCTCTCCTTGCTTGCATACTCCAGGTAGATGTGGGGTGGTGACAGAAGCAGACAGGCACAAAGACATTCCCTGATTTCTCCTGCTGTCCTAGTTAAAAAGCTCAGCACTTCCAAACCTGTATGCCCTTATGCACCCTTATCATGTAGCAAGAGGACAGCAGGATGGCCTGAGGACAATGGTCTATGATGAAAGAGACAGAAAAAAACACTGTTGTTATCTTCTGCCCCTAAAGGTCAATCGGAAATGCAGGTTCTTCAAGATCATCCCAGCTCTGAGGAGAAACCTAATAGGAATTCAGAGGGTCTCTGACTAGGGTCTTTGTTCATAAAAACCCCACCTCTTCTTCCTTGAACCCAGGAGGACTCATGCAAGAGGAGCCTGGGTCTTTACTCAGAGCCAGACTGCTGCAAGTAGTGCTCGTACCCACAAACGATCACTGAGCTTTTTCCCTGCCTTCTCTCTCAGCTTCTTTGCACTTACCTGTCTGCAGCCAAGTGTCTGGGATGGAGCAGTTACTGTTCCATAGAAGAGGGTGACTGTCCTGCCTGTCCTACACCCTTAGATTTAGGAGGACTCATCCCCCCTCCTACACCTGCCCTCTCAGCCACCTCCTTTATCCTGAAGGAGCTCAGAATGACAAGGCTCTGATAAACCCACCGTGCAGAGAACAAGGGAAAATCATTTAAGAAATGATGAATGACACATTCTTACTTATCTGTAATTACACAGTACGCTTCTGTAAGGTATTTTCCCATTGCTAATCCAAAATATTTGTACTCTCTTTTCTCATCATTTTCTGCTCCTTCATTCCCTTCCAGGCAGCTGTTCACAGTGCTCTCAAGGTGCATTCAGTGTGCTTGCAGCCTGCCTGCAAATGTCTGCCCATTTGGTGCCAGTGAGGAGGAAGGGGATTTGCGCTTCAGCTTCTCCAGCCTTGCCTTGGCTTTTCACAGCTACATTTGCAATGAGGGAAGAGCAGAGAAAGAGTGAAATCCTGAAGTTTTGTTTCCCCAGCATTTTTTCCCCTAGTACATTTTCTAATCAGCCTTGTGATAGCATGGGATTTTGTTTCAGGACCCCACTGTACTCTCTATACCAGAGTATACATACATGAATATCCAGGTCAGGACTGTACGCCCTTATACAAGTCCCACAGTATTCCTCTAGGTTTATCCTTAAGATTCTCATTCTGCTTTTTCTAAGACTGTAAAATATCCCAGATTTCCACTTTAAAAAATAAAGAAACAAAAAAACCCCAGCCAAACAAACATGTACTTCTATGCATGATCCAAACCTCTTTGTTCTTTTCCCGAAACTCCACAAAAAGGCATGCAGAAGTCCTTAGCTTTTCACCAAAATTGTGAGGAAGTGCTTTGCTACTCCTGAGGTCTTCAAAAGGATGGGAATCTGCTGGGTGTTGCCCCTTGATGTAGTTCTGAGGAGCAAACCAGTTGACTGGAAGAGTATGCAAAAAACCACCCCACCAGCCCTTCAGGCTGTGGTCACATGGAGATGTTTTAGGGATCCCAACCACCTCACAGATCTGCTGAAATGTTCTGGATTCAGTGTTTCTCCCTTGAGCTTTGTGCAATACTCCCATACCTCCTAGGACTTGGAGGGAGCGGACGTCTTTCACTCGGACATCTGGCACTAGTGTCCTAACAGACAAGCTTCAGGGCATTTTGTGAAATAGTCTGCAGCTCCCAGAATCTGCTTCAGACAGAAACCCAACAACATCAGGCAATGTAGCCCATTAATGAAATTACTCTGACAGATATTATTTCATGGTGGCTCTCTCTGTTTCTGTGGGACTGTTACTTGCAATAAAGGCATTCATCTCCTGCACGCATTTTCTACATCCTTCCTGAATCTTACCCAATAGGATTTTTCCTTTAGGTTAGCTAAGGCTTTTTGGGAATGTACAGAAACCCAGCATCATTCAAAACATTTGCCAGTTTCAAAATAATTCTCTCAGAACTTCCTGGTCCAGACATCACCTAACAAGGTGCTCTATGGGTCGCTTCCATGCACTGTAACTTTAATGAAGTATTTCACCCTTAATCCCAAGTTTTCCCACCATGACCAGAATGTTTTTCCCTTGGTACTCCAAATATACAATTCATTGTTCTCCAAAGGTATACCTCATTCCAGGACAGTTGAGTTTCCCAGCTCATTTTCTAGTCATATCTTACTGGGATCCTTTCTCTGATGCACCTTCTGCTGTGAATGGGTTCAGGAGCCCACACTCCCTCCCTGGCATTGCCCTTCCCATTCTCTTGGATGAACTAGAAGCATTTGCACATCTGCAAGTTTTAAGAGATGAAACAAGCATCTCCTTCTCTGCATTCATCCTCTTGGAGAATCATCTCTTCCATTTTGCACCCATGACATTGTTTGCACTGCGCCCCAAAGCTGCTGCCTGGACTGTAGCAGTAGGCATCGCTGCTGCTCCATTCATGCCCAGACATGTAGTTAACTGTGCAGTTGCAAAACTGCCACTTTCCTTAATACTTGGGCAAATTGCATTTGGAATTCCTAGGCCCACGGAATGAGCTATTGCAAGGATGCATGGCCTACCCTTACTGTAGTGTTCCTGGTAGTGCAAATACCAACAAAACTTATCAGTAAATCTAACTACTGGCAGGAATTGCACTAGTTGAAACTGCTAAATCTCATTCTGTTGGCCACTAAAAGACTCTCCCTCTGTCACCTTGCCTGTGCAAGGTTTTGCAATGTTAGCAAATCTACAAACAAACCTTCTGTAATAGGAGCAGAGTCCTATAGACCTGCACCTCTGCGAGTGGCTGGGGAGCGGGCCAGCTCCATGCAGTCTCAGTTTTGTTTCTTTCAGTGGAAATTCCCCATCACCAGTAGTGCAGGAGGCACAAGTTACCTGCTTTTGAAACTACTCCCTTTCCTTTGGGACCAGTTACAGACTGTCAGCCTTGAACTTATCACAAGCCATGTGCAACTGCACCTACCCCTTCTTGTTCAAAGGTCTCGGCATGCACCCATAAATAGCCAAAGAACAACAGACCTCCGGAAAGGCTGAGGCCACTCAAGGCCTTCTGCTGGCATGGTCTGCCCTACCTTCCCCACCAGCCTCTCCAGTGGAGCTGGTGCATTATGCAAACCCTGACCATCATTTAGATTGGACTTCACTGAGAAGCAATCTTCCCCATCTTTCAGGTCTACTTTTGCCTGTCAATATACAGACCTACTGTGAATGACCAAACTGGACCCACTGGCATCATCCAAGGCATTTTCATTCACAGATTCAGCTGCTTTCCAGTGACTTCAGAGCAGGGACTTACAGGGAATGTTGTTTTATTTGTTCCTGGTTGCTGCTCCTGGAAAACATCCAGCAGGCAGATGGGGATCATTTCTATTTCACATCCACAAGATCTGACTGAGCTGTTGGTTAAGAATCTATGAGGGTCCCAGGTCTCCAGGCAGGTTTCAGACCCTCTCATCAGTCAGGGCTGGAAAGGACCTCGAAGTGGAGCCACCTTTAGTTTTTACTGTCCTGAGAAGCAGGACAGCTTTTCATTGCAGATCAGTTACCCACAAATAAGTGATATAACAAATAACTTCACTTGAAACACAGCTTTAAAGGGTATTTCTAAACTGATGGAGCAAGGCACAGCTCCTGGTGTTTATCACACAGTTACAGCCATGGGGCACTGAGGACAACATCACGCTTCTTGCTCCAGTGCCCCTGTTTCACCAATCTGACTTTCTCAGGTTTAGAAACATCGATGCTCTCCTGTCACCACTATCCATTTCAAGCTGATTAGCTCGGCCACCACTAGCCCAAGTGCTGGTCTAGCTTGGCTGCTCTGGTAGACTTTGGGCCATCTCTGTCAGTATCACTCATTTCACATGGCCTCTGTGACCAATGCCCCCCTTGTAATGTTTTTGTAACAGTCCTGTGCAAAAATGAGGCCCTGACTCTGCATCCCCAAGCTGGACCTACCTCAATTTCCCCATTTTACAACACTGCAAAGGCTTCATTGCACGTCCTATCTTGTCCTGGCCCACCACCTTCCCACAGTCAGGTTATTTTATTTCTGCTTCTGAATTCAGCTGCGTTTTTGCATGGCCACTGTCTCTCTTTTTAATGTGTGTTTTACATACATTGTGTGAGTGCGGCACTCTCTAAAATAGAAAGTTCTCCTTTCTTCTTTCTGCATTAGCCACAGAGCTGTGCTGACAGGACTCCTGGTGACTGACCAGCTTCTCACCAGAGTCTGCTTCCTGGCCCAATGCTCTGCTGCAGCTCATGATTTAAGCACCTTGGCAAATTCCTCTGCCTCTCACGGCGTCTCTGGCTTCTCATTAAACACAGAGATATCATTTCTGGCTCAGGAAGTTTCTGCACCACAGGACACCAGGACCTGGGAGACCGGCCTGGAGGGCATTCATTACGTGTATGCTCTGTTTGTCTGCTCCTCCCGAGGCATCTCCTGCTGGACTCTGGGGCAGCTGGACCTTTTTCCTGACCCAGCTCAGGTTTTTATGTGCTCTTGCTTCATTCTTTTCCCCTGGTCTCAATCCAGCCATCCCATAATTGAAAATCTATTAATAGTCAATGTCCAATTTACCCTGGAAGTCTTCAGTAATATCTCTGTTATTCAACTAAAATGATCCAGGTCCTTCAGCTGAACTCTCTTTGTCCCTCACTTTGTAGAATGTGGCTGACCAGCTCTCTCTAATTTGATGGTTGATTCTAGTCATATAGCCAGCCTAGATAATTTAATCCTTTATCCAGAAGGCAAGTACTGTCTGCCATAAGAGCTGAACCCATCAAGTTGCCTCCTAGGTGCCCTATTTCAGAGCCATTGCCTTACGTTGTGGTTATGGACTGAGTTGAATAACCCTCCCGAAGGTATTCTCCTCAAAGACTGTGGGTTTTGCACTTATTCAGCTGGGATAGTCAGTCTGATTCCTTCCTCCTGCAGACTGAAAATGGTGGTGAGTGTTTGGTAGTAGGCGGTGTTCTGGCTAGCCCTTGTCTACAGCACAAGGCAGCTTTTTCCTGCGGTGACCTGCAAGCTTTTGATTTCCTTTTCCGAGCGGGTTTTTTTCAGTTTCTTAACTCTTTGGTGTGGTTCTTCTTGGCTTGTAAATTGGCCAAAGGTTTCTTGTGCCTCCTATTTTCTGGAAAGCATTCTTTTCCATGACAGTCATGCTGCCGATCACCTCTTTGATCCATCTTGCCATTTTAAACTGGGAATCTTCCAGGAGAATTTTGCATTCTCCCTTGACACTGAAGCTTTTTATCCTTGTCTGCAGGTGACCTCTTATAAACCTCTCTTAGAAGTTTCCAGATGTTGCTTGAACTCCTTTTACAAAGTCTCCAGCTGTCTCGGATCACGTTTTGCATCCTTTGGTCATCTTTGATTTCCATTCCCAATTGTTTCCAGAGGAATCCCACAATTAGGACTTCTCCTCCTAAAGGCCGAGTCTCACTCTGGGCATTGTTTCCATAATTTGAAGGTTTGCAGGTTGTTCCTTAGAGGACAGAACTGGCAAAGATGGTCCAGAAATGCTCCAGGTGCCCCACAAGAAGGTGCTCCAGAAATGCTGCCCCCATCTCCCTACCCCTATATTAGTCACAGAAACCACACAAAGCCTTGCTTTGCTTCCCATGGGAAGAATCAGCTAAAGAAAATGGTCTTTCAGAGTTCAAGCTCCCTTTGAGTCAGCACTCTCCCAAAAGGTCTCCATGTGATTTATGTCAGGGTTAAGCTCCTTCTTTTATTTGGACTGTACCTCTAGTTTTCTTGATGCTTTTCTCAAAGACCAGTCCAAGTCAGGAAGAGAGAAATTTCATGCTAAAGGTGGTTGTTTCTCTCTACTGCCTAGCAAGACAGCCTGTAGCTCCACCTTAGATGTCCAGCATGGATGCCTAACTTGAGGCAACCAACACCACCCGGCAATCGCCCTTCCTGAGGGAACAGGTCCATACAGTCCAGCCTATATAACAGTTCGTTTTTCCCACCAGGAGCAGATTCTCCCAACAACCTCTGCAGCAGTCCACAAGCCTCTTCTGACGTTCCCAAATGTAACCTATGGGCATGCGGTATACATTTATGTTGGTTATTTTTAGCCCCCAGTTTATGTGCACTGACAGTGTGAGGATGCCATCAGGTTGTAACAGGGAAAAGGGCTATACCAGCCTGCAGTGCCACTCGCTTGCCTGCCAAGCAGGAGCCTCCAACACCTCATCAGAGCCTTTGCTGCTCCTAAAACCTCATTCGCACTTCACAGTGGGGCAGTGGGGTTTCAGCAGCCCCTCCGCATCTAAAAATCACGAGTTACGCTCCCGGTAAGATTACCTGTAAAATACCCTCCTTAGGAAGGAATGACGCGGATCTTTTTCTCTTTTGGCTGGCGGGGGCATGCTTTTGAACTAATGCCCTCCCACGTGCTATGGGAGCCCGAAGCTGTCCCTCTCCTTAGTGTGCCCCGTGTTTAGGGGTCCCGCACCTCCGGGAGCCGGAGCCGAAGGGAGGGAGCGAGGGAGGGAGGGAGAGAAGCTTAACCAAACGAACGGCAAGCAGCCAGGGCTGGCGCGAAGGGGGGGATAAACACATCGCTATCGATCTCCTCTGCTGCTGACA
>JANHGB010051436.1:28690-47408 GCA_026283785.1 Coracopsis vasa
CAGCGCCTCCTGCAGGCTGCGAAACAGCACGATCTCCACTTGCGGTCCGATGGCGGTGAAAACGGCTTCGGGCGGCAGCGACAGGTCGCAGACCATGCCGCTGCGCTTGCGGAATTCGGCCGCCTGCCATTCGAGCGCAGCCTGCAAGCCCAGGTCCAGCACCGCCGGGCGCAGGTCGTTCATAATGCCGCGTACGCTGCGGATGGTGGCGTCCACCTGGTCGAGCGCGCCCTGGGCCCGCTGGTGCAGGCGTGGATGGCGGCTGCCGGTGCGCACGGCCGGGAAAGCGCCGCCGGGCCGGGCTGTGGTGGGGGAAACGTCCGCAAGTTGAGGGCTTACCCGAATCTGGTGCAGCTTCACTCGGAACCCCCGGCCCGCAAGAAAAGCTGTTACGGGGATCGGGGTTTTGGCAGCCGAGTGTGGGCTTCGCAGTCTTTTGAGGTAACTGAATTGCCTTTATACCTTCAAGCACCCCTCTGAGCATAGCAGCTGAGGTGAAGTGGCACCCGTGGCCTTTGGACCGTGTAGAGCTAATAATGCTAGCAATATCACTGCCGATTAGGGGAGATGAGTTTTAGCATTGCCCAGGGGTTTAAAACAAGTTGGATTTGGAGTCCTGGCATTCAAGAGACTTGCTCAATGCATTTTGAGCAAACAGAATGCAATATTGTGCAGGTACGGACCAATTCTGCTTTCTTGTAAGGAAAATAACAAAGACCAGGAAGTTTGTAGCCCTCGAGGGCATAGTAATAAATCATGGTTGGGAAACTCCTTAATAGAGGTTGTTTTTTCACTTCGATTCTTCTCAAATAGTAATGTTACTGCAAAGTTCTATGGATGTAAGCAAACCATGGTCTGCAGGGGAAGGTAAGACCTTTTAATAGCACAGCAGATGCCACTAGAAAACCAGCCTAGTTTTCAAACACCTGGCCTTTTTGTAGCTTCACAAAAGGACTTTAGAACCGAGAGTGCTTAAACCCCTAGCAGAATCTGCTACACATTTTATATATCTGAACTTTTTCTTTATGTAGGAGCTGCAAGTCCTCCCTTACCCTGCCTGTCAGGTACCCTGTCCTCCCATACCTCAGAAAGCCCAAGGCTGGAGGACCTTGAATGGCATCCCATGAACCCTCCTGCTTGGGCCAGGGAAAGCCATCAATACCAGCCTCGGCAGCTCTTGCCAGTTTTCTTCCTACCACAGTCGAGGGGCCTACAGCAGGCATCAGTCCTGGCCAAAATAATCCTGCTGCTGCTCACATGATACACTGAGGACACAAGAGCTGTTGAGTTCTGCATGAGAGCCACAGCTACCCTGCAGACAGCTGCCCAGGAGATGAATTCACCACAGCCAGTGGGACCAGAAGAGAGCCATACAAACTAGTTAACTGGACACATCTGCACCCCCTGCTTGCTCTGGGCTTCACATTATTATCCCTGCCTTCTACTTGGATCTCAGCCCTAAAGCTTTCCACAGAGGTAGCTGCACAAATCAGCGTTTTTCAACAGCTGAACTAGATTTGCTACCTTTTATATCAAAACTGTTGATGGTGGCAGTGCTTACCAGGTGGCAGTGGAGGCTGTGGCTGGAGGCTCCTGTTGGACAGCACAGGATGATCAGAAGATAATGCAGCCATCTGAGAGGAAAAACTTAGATTCCAGACCTGCTTTGCAACATGTTTATACAGTTTATGTTACAAACCCACTGGAATATAAACAGATCTTCACAGGAGCTGTGGTAGGAACCTGGACTCTGATTTCCTTTTCCCCCAAGTGAAGATGCTAATCAATTAGCTAAAGCCATTTCTTAGTGATTGCTTAATAATTTTGTGCCAACTAGGCCAAGATCTACAAGAGAAACAGTACACGCATGTCTGAGAACAGCTTTTGGCCATGGCCTTCCCATTGGCAGCAGGAGATGCAGAGGTGAACCTCCTTGGGGGAAGACTATTCAATCCGAATCACGTACTGAGAGAGAAATGGTCTGGTTACCAAACCATCACTCAAACGCAGGGCTGTTCCTCTTCCAGCTGCAGCTGTTTATGTGACGAGTGATGCCCTCTGTTGGTCTAGAGAGAAGCTGCTATGAGTTAGGGGTCTGAAAGCATGAATGTGAAAGTTGGCTTGTGTTTTCCAGTAATGCAAATTGAGAGGTGCTCCGGTTTTAACATACAGGCAGTTTGCTGGGTCTGTCATGGTGGATGTGCTGCAACTGGGGCTTGAGAGTCAGGAAGGAGACATCTGTAGAGGGCTATGTACCAACATGAATAGGAAAAAACCTGTTTAACAACACACCACTTAAAAAAATATAGAAAAGGTGTGTAGAATAGGCAAGAATTGCTTATTACTGGTGCTGCCAAGGTAAACAAGGAGTATGGGAATGTGTGTGGGCAAGGGTCAGAGTTAAGGCTGCCTATGCATCCTTCAACATCTGACAGCTGAGAGAGAAGGAAATACCATGGCCTAACAAGCTGCCATCATCGGATAATCCTGATGGGCACTCCTAGTCCACCTGTAAAAATAAATGCGTTAGTGCGAATCTGGGCTGCAAGTGTTCCCGCTCCTTGGCGCAACAGAAAGAAGCTGTATATATGGATTGCAATTTGTTCTACAGAGCGGATAAGAAAGTAAAAATGTATCTGTCTGCAAAACGTGAAGTGGCTTTGCAAAATGCCTAACACAGCTGGTCACAGGGCCAACTCTGGTGTTGTAAATTACAACGTAAGTACGGTTATTTAAAATGACCTTTGAGAGTAATCTGTGTGCCATGGCCCAGGAGCCATCTGCAGGAAGCATGCTTCCATCAGTGTTCTGCCAGGCCTGGAGCTACTTCCAAGAGTCTGGCTGTTTGCTGTGATTGCTGAACATAACAAGTCTGCAATAACTGTTTTCAAAAGTACACAGTAATGTCATGGGGTTGCTCAAGTTTAGTAACCCCAGGACAACGCATTCAAAAGGGGTAGAGGGCAATTCAGCTCCTGTGGGTCAGTGAGAAGGTGCTGCACATTCCTTCCTTTTGTTTTACTCAGAGATCATCTATACCTTCCCCAGGAGCAAAGCTGCTTGGCTTGGGACAGCACTCAGGTAGTTTAGGGCTACAGTAGCATTTTCCCTAGTGGGTACAGTCAAGTCATTTGTATTTGTACAAACCTGTAAAGAGAGCATCTCCTCCTCTTCCCCAGATGCTCCCAATGAGTCCATGTGGCAGTGCGTTCAGGATGCAAGCCTGCCCCCTTGACTGAAGACACCTCTGCATTACAGGAGTCTCATGCTTCTAGATGGGCCAGAAGTAGCAGCAAGGCAGTTCAGAACCACTGCCTCACAATTGCCCGCTGCAAAATTGAGGACAGGAATACTTTTTTCCTTCTGACCTATCTCTGTTATCAATACCACAAAGTAGGTGGCACTGAAATTCAGCCATGCAGCAGTGAACTGTAGCAGGGGCACTGCTGTGAAATGCCAACTTTTCTGAATGTATGCTCTCAAACCACTGTAGTTTCTTGGGCGGCTTCAAATCTAAATGCAAATCTAAATCTAAAGTTATCATGCAAAGCAGGTTACTTGCATATGCTGACAAGAAAAGCAATAAGGTAAGTATGGTTACCTGAAGAAGAAATCAGAACAGACTCATATTTTTAACCCCAAACACACCAAAGCCACCCCAGAATTGCATTGCTCAGATGGAGTTCCTTTTACTAATACCCCAGTTACCTTTTCACCTTCCAGCTTTAATCAGACACAGAGGCAGAGAAACATGGCCCATCTCCTATGCCTCAGAGAGTGTATGCATTTCTATAGGCAAAATGAGACAGAACAATGCCAGGAAGATTTCCCTTATTCTTAGTTCAGGCTCTAAGAATATTTTGTATCTCAAAGGTTAAAAAATGATGGAGGTAACTGGACTCTTGGTGACCTACAAGAAAACACAAACCTGACACTTTAACATCAGATATCTTGTTATTCTTGTTAATTTTGACTTCCCCACTTTGCAGTCTCTGCTGAAGAACTTAAACAAGTTTAATTCTGCAAGGAGCTGAACTCCTGCACATACTGAAACCAGTGTGCTAAAATCAATGGTAGATGAAGACACCCATTTTGCAGAGTAAAGTTTTAAGTTTAAAACAGACTAATTAGATCTCAAAGGTAACAGCTTTATTGGTTGAACCTGGCTCAACAATTGCAAAAGGAGAGATTAAGAATCACTTCTTTTGAAGTGCTTACATTATTTAGTTTGGAAGGGAGATAAATCCTCTGCTATCAGGAAGTTTAACCTCTGACTGAAGGGTTAGGGAAAGGTTTCCCTCCAAATAGGTTATTTTGGAAACTCAAGACAAAGGGTGCTGTTTACTATTGAGCTGCCTGTGCCCATCCAATCCTTGCTATGAAATCAGAGGCTGAATGCTAGGCCAGATGGCTCTCTAGCCTGACCGAACTGTTGTTGGAAAACTTTATTTCTGTGTGATCAGAACAGACTTTATAGAGAAAGATCCCTATACGAAAGTAAGTACATGGAGATGAAGAGCATGCACTTCTTCTTGTGAAGGCCCTGCAGCTCCCTGGGCCTTAGTTTTCCCAGCTGACAAAAAGGAAAATGGTATCTAATGACTTTACTGCATACAAGTATATGTGTGTGTGCATGTAAAAATTGGCTCAATGTCAACATCTTAAAATGATCTTTAATCTCAGAACTGGGCACTAGGATTGAGTCTCTGTGCTAAGGCATGCTGAAGGGTGCTCATTCTGCGCAGGTCTCCAGACTAAGCACCGCTGAGGTGTTTTTTAGTTAACTAAAATTATCGGGAGCATATAGGAAACACTTTGGAATTAAGAATAACCAAAAAAAAGGCACCCTCCTACAATTCTAACTCTGGTGCATTTTCTTTTCATCCCCTAATACCAAACAGCATTTGGGAGTCTACAGAAAAGTGTGAAATGGCAACCCGTGACGGTCGATTACCAGTTGCATGCACATTGTTAGAACATCATCAGATTTGTGAAAACACTGGAACATTTAGGACCACCAAGCAATTGTCAGTCTGCTCTCTATCAATTAGGTGCAACACGCTCCCAAGTAGCACTTGCAAAAGGATTTAGGCTGCTTATTTTAATAGCATCACTTTGCAAGAAAAATAGAGTTGAGCAAAAATTAAAAGAGGTTTTATTCCTTTACTCACCCTTCCTTTTTACCCCTTTAGAAAGAGAAATACATTTAAAGCTAAAAAAGAATTCACCTTCAGAAACCCCCAGCTTCCTTCAGTACACCTGCATCTTGCTCTCACTGTAAGGTAAAAGTAACTCAGGGCAATTTCTTATCATCCTCTTGGTACAATATAAAAATGTGCTTCACTGCAGTAGTACCTAGATGAGACAGCCAAGATCAGGACCACATTGTGCTAAGTACTATTTGCCAAACAAATAGGAAACAAGATGCGTTTCCCCATGGGGCTTGCCATATATATAGACAAAGTCAAAGGGATGAAACAGTATTATCTCAAGCTTACATCTGGGGGACTCCAATCCAGGGGGATTAGAGTAGCTTGCTCAAGGTCACACACAGGAAATCTGTGGCAGAGCTGGGAAATGAAGCAAGAACTTCCCAGGCACAGGCCAATAAACCAGGCATAGGATAATCTCTAAAGTGGACTGTTTCAGCCCACATCTGTACAGGTTTCAGAAAGCTATTGGGCCTGACTCCTCATCAAAACTGCAGGAATCACATAATTTGTGCATCAGCTACACACATGCTGTGATTGGGACATGGTTCTTTATTAGTATTATTGTGTCCTTTCTAAAAGAGCATATTTAAGGATGGCAAGTTGCATATTTTATATGATTCTTTACTATGTGCTATACATCCCTAGAAAAGCTGCTTTTCAACTAGCTGCATGCCTACGCAGCTCCAGGCGTGGCGGTGTGTATTGCTGCCCTCTCGTGTAGACCTCGTTGTAATTGCAGCGTTGTGACAGAGCTAAGGGGACAAGATTAACTGGTGCCCTGCATGTAGCAGTAAGCTTTCACACCAGCCGCACAGCTAATGGACATTGTTACCTTTATCATTTCACCGTGTCACTGCCTGGTCCATGCTTGTTTTGTACATGAGACAAACTACACGAGAATGGAGAATCCAGGTCATAGTCTTGGTAACCATGATGCAGATTTGCTAGGTCAAGAGAACAGTTAAGACAACTTTGTAGCAACAAAGCGTACTTAAAGGTCAGCTGCTGTTCTCAGGTTTCTCTTCAGCTTTCCAGAAGGGCCAGTTCTACTTCACTGATCAAAGTTCACCTCAGGTTGGTTGTAACTGCTGAAGTCAAATCATCTTTTCTAGGCACATAACACTTAATGAAAGCACTTTGGTATGCCTGATAAAAGGGATATGCTATTGTAGGTTGTGACGGATAGTAATTTCTGACAAGCTCCATAGGCAAGAACAAAGAAATTCTCATTATTCCTCACTTAAAGACTGGCCTAAATTTTATGTTAGCAACAGCTGTGGATGGGATACCATGTCACTGGCTCTAAAGCTCCATGATTCCTTTCACTTTCCATTACATGGGTAGTGAAAGGGACTCCAGGGCAAATGGCAAATATGAATTAGGTTAAAGTTGTTTTCCTTGGTATATGTCCATTTTTATTTTTTTTTTCCTTACTGTTTTAACCAGAAGCCCTCCCATTTAAAATACAGAGGCAGGTAATTATCTGCACTCATTTGTATGTCACTGGGTGAGGCAATTTTTTTTTAAGTGGACTTTTCATAAGCCCAGCTGGAGCTCTTCTGAATATTTTTCTTCAAACTTTTGCTCATTAAAAAGAAATCATAAAAAACTCTTCTTCCTTCCACCTTGACCCAGGATTGAACAGTAGATCTTTTATATTGCATTTTCTCACTAAGTCTTACAATTACTTATTGCCTTCCTCCTTCTGCAGAAGAGCAAGACAAAGCGTGTAGCTGAAACAACAAGCACAGAACAGTAAATGCAAAAAAGATGTACAGAAAGGAAAAACTATATCTTGAACAATAGCAGCATTCTGTGTTTTGCAGGAACAGTATCTATGAAAGCATGCTCTTGGGGAACAAGCCAATACATAGGTAATTAATAAAGTAATTACAATATGAGATAGGGGTGTGGGCCAGAGCTTATAAATGTTGCAGGCCAAATGTGTGTTACCATACAGGAATTTGTCCTGGTGATTGGACTTCATGTTGTTTTCATAACTCCACTTCTCCTCAATACACCTGTGACTCAGAGGACTGGAAACTGAAATCAAAGTCTCTTAACCCATGTGGACTAAAGTAAGTACTGGAGATTAAAACCCAATGGCCAGATCCCGCAGCTGAAAACCCATTCTGCTGTAGCTGTATGTCACCTCTGTCAGCTTCCAGATGACTGAACAGAAAAGCATGATAATGCAGTGATGACACTATCTCACTCTGCCAGAGACTGCAGAAATTCCTGCAGCTTTTCCACAGCCAGGGATTCAGATCAGAAAAGCCTCTAGAAATCAAACTTTATTTTGCATGAGGGATGGATATCTGTCCTAGTCAGGAGTTGGTGCACAGCAAATACACATTCACAGGAGAGAAACACCAGGACTGTCTGTATGACAAGCAAGGAGGCTTCTTCCCCAGAGAGGCACCAGACAGACCCACTGGAAGTGGCATGGGGACACTGGCAGTCTCTGAATTGATCAGACAAGTGGAGAAGTTGCCTAATTATCATCTCCGCTTGCATCTAGTTCCTTGTTGAACTAGCACTTGCTGCAGAGGCTCTTTTCAAGTCACCCACTGGACAGTAGCAGTCTGCTGACCTGACAGCACACAGAACAGGGAACTCGCTGCAAAGGATGGGAAAAAGTACACTGCATACTCACCTGCAGAAATGGAACAAGACCAGTTGAGATTGTTTCCATCCAGTATTTCTGGAGAAACCTAATGATGAAGCAGTGGCTGACCTAGAAAATACTCATTAACACTAACTGCAATGCCAAAGGTAGCAAATACATAATTTTCAAGTAACAGGGACTGTTGCTCACAGAGCCCTACTTCAGACATTAGGCAATGTAGTTGAAACAATCATTAAAAATTTGAATTATAAAGAAATACCACCTAGCTGACAGAGATGTGACAGGCAGAACAACTCAGTACAGCTTTCTAAATGAAATGGACCATTGATTGGTCTGGTTTCGCAACTCATTAGTGGTCCAGTTACACTGAACTAATTAGTGCTGCAGCAGTCATGCACAAATGTACCACTTTGTTCTTTAAAGGCAAAGAAAAGGATCAGAACTGTGAGCTGTACCTAGCATGCTGGGAAACTATAGTTACCACAAACCCTAACACGGAAGCAGCAAGGGGCACCTTTCCAGAGCAGAGGTCCTCTGCAACTTACGTGGTACCACCAATGCGAATGTCACGTGCCAGGGCTTTAGCAAAGCTCACAACACTCTTGATCGCATTGCCAGTCAACAGTGCTACTACTGTGAGCTCTTTTCCTCTCACATCTAAGGAGATTAGGGTCCAGTTGGCTTAGGAAAATCCATCTGTTGGGATATTAGACTAAGGACTGCATTTGGATGGCTTAAAATCACAAGTTCCCAGCTGCAGCAAGGTCCCTGTATTGATTAACAAAAATGATCTTCACAGGCGCTCCAGTCTTCAGCACAGTACCTGAATCAGGTCTTCAGTTCCTGTTCAAAGCTTAATGTTGTCCTGCTCCCTGAAACATCGGTGCACCTTGTATCTGTTGTGTGATGATCCTGTACGTTCAGTTCCAATCCCTGATCATCTCCAAACATACCCCTGCCTCTTTGCTTTAAGTTACACTGCCTCTGAGTCACTGATCAATTCTATCTTTTCAGGATTAATACTAATCTTAGTAACAGTTCCTCAGTTGAAAACAAGCTTGCAGTTCCATTCTTTTATAGCTCCTGGGCTATACCTACTTAAAAATACAGCATATGCACAGTTTTTGGTAGAGGACCTCTCCTGTCTGCCAAAATGCCCTATACCAACTAGTTGCCTATCTCACACCTCTACATAAATTGCCATTTAGGGGGGGTTCATTGCACCCTAATGCTCAGCACACGGCCACTTCTGAAAGCGTTTGAGCTCCAGGCACACCAAACTTCACCTTGGCCTGCTTTCAGGCCAAGTGTTCTTTGATAGGCAGAGTTCCAGTAGCTGTATCATGAGATGCGCGCGAGATGAACAGTGCAATTCCAGCAAACCATGAATTGTAAAGACCCAAAGTTTCAGAGGGGAATTTATTGTGTGGGAGCATATCCCAATATATTTTGTCAACCATTCATGAGGATAATAAAAAATAGAAGCTTTTTAAATGACAAAAATATAGTTACATATAGTACAGATTTTCATCTTGCATTGAAGCAGAGCAGTAATAAAATGCTCACTTGTGTTTTCACAGTTAGTTTGCATTGCTTCTCTAGGTTAAGGAACAGCAACTCAAATCGTCCAGTCAGAACCAGCAGTTTCACAGGGTGATCATGAGGGTGAATGTTCTCTGCATTTTGATACCCTTTACAATAGAGCAGGCATACTGGATCCATCTTGGAACCACATAAATTTCCAGAGGTACCAGCTACACTTGAAACGAGTCACCCTGGCTGCAACTGAAAGATTTTTTTGTATCGGAATATGCTTTTAGGCCCAGTTCAGAATCATATCTATGGAATACTCAAGAATGTGCTTAAATCCCATGTGGTTCAAAGGGCTCCAAGTTGATCCTCTGTGACCACCTGTGACCACTTCATAAGCACTGCACACTGGCATGAAGCACTAACCAGCATTTGATTGTACGGGTAAGCTGCTTTCAAGCCCACAAAGGATTCAAACATTCTTCAGCACTCCACTTACTTGAGACCTAAATGCATTCACTGCATGCATACATTTATGTACATACTACACATATTTAACACTAGCCCCTCCCCACAATATTATTGCAATAATTCTTTGCTGGTATAACAGTTTATATACCAAGTTTCACTTAGTTTTCTATAAACATGGAAAAAACCACCTGAAGAGAGCTAGAACAGCTTTCAATCAGTCACTATATTGGCACTGAAAGCTTTATTTTGAAAACTTTAAGCAGCAATACTGAATAAATAGACAGAATGATTGTTTTGTCATCTCCATACAACTGATGGCCTTCATCCAAAACATTAAAATACTGTAGCAAATAGAATAAACATGCATGTTTCAATGTTAAAAAAAAAAAAAAAAGGGAATATAAAAGTAACACTCTTGATACTTATTTTAATACAGTACAGACCATTAGAGACTATTTTCTGGAAAAAATATCTGAATACAGTTTGTTATTTACATGGATCATTAAGGCCCAATTCGCTCAAGTTAATGCACATCAAGAATTTATATGCTTCAAGATAACTCACTAAAATTTGCAAGATCAGGTTTTTTACTCATATGATCCCAGTTCACTAAAATAATGCAATACTCTTCATGCTAAAAACAAGGCAATTATTGCCCCAAGAGGAGATTTTTATTTCACTAAAGGATCTTTCCTGTCTTACCTCACAACAAAAGCATTTTTGCATATTGCTAATGCTAGTGGTAGTCCTCTTCAAGAGCTTCCTTCCGACTTGCTAGGTTTCAGAAAAGCAAGTAATCTCAAAGCTAACAGACCATTTTCAGAAGGAACTCAGGCACTTGGGAACCCAGTCCCACCCAAAGGTAATCGGAAGCAGGTTCCTAGATGATTTTTCAGAGTGGGACTTGGGCTTCTCCCTTGCACAGGCATTCAGAATGTTTATGTTCACCTTAACCTACTGGCTTTTCAAGCTGTCACCACTCTCAGCCCCTCTTTTCCCTAACAACATAGCATCACCAGCAAGAATAAGCTGTATCCTCATGGATGAGAGAGGTAACACAGTTAATTTCCATTAGTAATAAGCTACAGGAGTTCTCCATATAAACTCCCTGTGCACTGGAAAATAGTGCTTGTGTAGTCAACTATTTAACGCAAGCAAAAAAACCCGTTTTTATCATGCTGCCCAGTAAACCATATGGCACTTGTTAAAATTAGTGTGTGGAGCTTCCTTGCTGCTAATGCCCCATAAGCAGATTTGAAACATTTCTGAAACATGTTTTTCTACATTTGTAAAGAAAGAGTGAGGTTCTGCAGTTGATCAGAAGCAAAACTCTTAATGCCATAATGTGAGGAGTTTTATAACTGTAATACATTGTTCAGTTCACATTAATGCAAGGGCATGCCATTTCTTTTTGGTTTATTTACACAGAAGGTGAAAATGCTACAGAACTTCAGCCTGGGTGAAATTTAACAAGAGGAGCATGGTGAGGGGCAAGGGAATTTGTCAGTGTCTCACAAATGACAAGTCTGGGTACCAAAGCTTCTCCTTTGACATAACAGTGGCTGAAGCTCTAAACATTTTCCAAGTCACCTTGACATATGCAAAAGCCCTGACAAGGAAGACCGACTCAGATGATGTGGTGGTTACTCCTGAACCAGCTCCAGGCTAGCCTCTCCCATCAAACAGCTGCTGCAGTCAGCAGATGCTATTTTTTAACTTAAGAGGCAAATTTCTTCCTTGATTCTATTACAAAGCCATAACTCAAGCCCTCTAAAGCTGCTCTTACCCTTCCTTTTAAACCTTTTCTTCCTCCCTCCCTCTTATAAAATAACATGACAGATAAAGAGAGCAGTTTTTATGATGCAAGAGTCCAATTCAGCTCAGACTGACATCTGTGGAAGATGGACCAGTCACAGAGTATGACAAAAACATCAGCTGGGTAAAAGTATGTTGATCTGCCTTAAAAATACTTCACCTCAGCACCGGACTGAAGTTGCAACAGCTTTTCCTTGTGTTTTCCCCCACTCCCATGCAGCATAATTTGGGCCAGACTTTGCAAGGTGCTGAGTGCCTCAGTTCTCTAACATCAAGAGGTGCTGACGATGCAAGATACCCACTGGAGAGGGCCATTTCATTTCTGCAAATTGAACTCACAATGTAAGGCATATATGCTCAAGTACCTTGGACAGATATTGTCCCAAAACTATGTATATTTTACTTTCTTTTTTAATATATATATACACACACATTCTTTTTTTTTAATACAAAGTTATGGGCACAGTGAACATGAGCACAGAGTTGTGATAAACGAACAGGAAAATCTGTGAGCACTGCCAAGATTTCTCAGGTAGGAACATCTCATTTTCCAGTTTGCTCACAAAGGAAAATAAAAATAACAAAAAAAAGACCTGATAAGTTAAACAGTAAAAATTCAGAGTTCATTTGGAAAGGTCCTTTATATATTCACAGCCTTATCTGGTGCTGTTAGTCTAAATACAGCAGCATTTTTAGAATATATGATGCCATTAATAAGTGGAAAAGGAAAAAAATGCATTAAACACTCAAGAGTCCTTCATCTTCTACTACATCTTATAAAACTTCCACTTGTCAGGAAGCTCCTTTTTTAAAAAAAGGAAACTTCATGTAACATTTATCTGCATATCAGTAAACCAACACAAGAGAATGCCAGGAGTTAAGAATTCTTAAGTATTTTCTATGGCAAAAAGATTGATGTTTCCTACCAGTGGCAAAATCCTGACCCTCTCAAGGGCATCAAGAGTTCTGTTGTTCTGGCACTAACTGAAGTGCAGGTATTCTACACAGTGGTGAAAGCATGGTGACCCCTCTCACCTCAAGGTGGGGATGAGGATATGAGTTGCTCTTAGAGCAGGAAATCTGAATGCAGCTGCGTAAAGCCCGTCCCTTATCTAACTCATCCACGAGGCCAGCCTCCTAACGTATACAGTGTGTCCCACTGATGCCAGTAACTTTCTCTACAAATTTGGGGTCCACTCCAGCAATCTAATTTCAAGGCCTGTATCCAAAATGCCAGTTGGTAGTGTCTTACTTTCTGCATGAAAGCCATTCTGTCTAATCCTTGCTCAGCTCTGACCGTATTTGAGTGACATCAAGATATGATAATATTCTCTTTTCATGTGCTTTGTAAAAAATGACTACCAAACCTGTGCATTTGCTGTTTGTAAGCTTTATATACTGTAAGCGACTGAGCAGCAATACATCTTCCAAAGGGACTAAACATCAGTCATTTAAGACTGGGGACCTGGAATTAAATCCTGGCCCCAACTCAGGTCAGGGGACTTTGCCAGGTTTCTTCTCTCCACAAAACATGAATGAATTCTGGAAGACTGCAAGAGGATACTCATTTGTTTTGTGGGTGTTTGTTGGTCTTTTTTTCTCCCCCAATGGCAAGATTTACTGCAAAACAAGAACACTGTAACAGCTGGTGGAAAAAATAAAGTACAAAATCACACAGAGTGAAAGCCTCCTACTCTCTTTTGGTAAGATATATGAAGACAGCTTCTTACATTGTTCTTTTCTCAAAAGGCATATACAATGTGGCAAAATATTTCAAATATACATTCTATATAATAAAATATCATCTAACTAGTGCATCCTCAATCATATGCTGGAAATACTTTTACCAAGCCAAGGTTTAAATTCCATAAATCTTTTGAACACTAGGTGCTTCATTCAAGGCAGGTTCAACAGCAAGTAAATCCCACAAGCTCACTTTTCAAGCCTTAGAAGGTAGCTATGGATGGAACACGACATAATATGCCCCACAACAGAAATTAACAGAGTCAGTGGTGAGAAACCATTTTAATGGTTTGGCACTCCATAGAACTCTGCACTGCAAATCATTGTACTCGATCAAACGGTGGATGTTTGTACTCGCAGACTAAAGTCACCTTGTCAGACTGACATACAGCCATACATGATTATTCACAAGTTAAAAATAAAAATATAAAAGGTCAACATTCACACGTCCATTGATTAAAGGGAATAAATTAAACCTCAGGTAAGTTGCATACGTGTTTTCCTTCACCCTCAGTCTTTTATTTATGCCTATACAAGGAACAATACTTTCCCAAACACTTCTGAAGTGGCAAAAACAAATGAAGGTTTTTGCACTCTAGCTGTGTTGACAGCAAGGTCATCCTTGCCAAGTATGAATCGAGACAGTTGCTTTGTCTCTTTAGCATCAGTGCACAGGGTATGGCTCCAGGTGGTGTGTTGGAGGAAGAAGAGAAAATAATACGGTGGCTTAGCAAAGAAACAAAAAGGGAAAAAAAAATCTTCTTCCATTCATCATTGGCAGAACAAAACAAAAGTGTATCTTGTCCAGGGTACCTTGCTAGGTCCTCTCCAGAAGAGGTATGTACTGTCATACGTAAATGCCCTCCGGGTTAAAACCAGATGACAGGGGATTCTGTAGAATCCGAAGGTTACTGGGGAGTTGCCTTGATGAGCCAGGGCGCTTCAGTGACCCAGACTGAAATGTTGGCTCTGTGTAAGAAAAAGGGCAGTTAGAAAAGTCCTCACCAAGGTGGTGTCTCTAGAACACTTCTTTCTGCCTGGTGCAGTGTATGCTTAGTCCAGCACAGCAAAATTACATACCATATACAACAACAAAGTCAAACACCTGACTGGGAAGTGATGAGATCCAAGATGCACACTTCCTACTCACTTCAAAACAGAAGGATACCCCTGAACAATGTAACTGCCCTCCCAGGAAGAACATGCACACTGATACATGCAATATATCTACACAGTAACATGCAGAAAGTGCTTGAGCCTACACGTCACTCACAGCTTCAGCTTCCTGCCCACTTAAAAGAGAAAGTTCATGCAAGCACTGACTTTCAAAGGCCTGGCTGCCTCCTCTCCCCACCTCCCTACCCTCCCAATGCCTTTCAGTTAGAAAATTTTCTAAAAGAAAGGACAGAACCAGCTAAGGAGAATGCTGAGAGAAAAAAGGCCCCTTGCAAGCAGGCAATGGATAAGCACAAGACAGCAGAGGCTGAGCCATGCATCAAGGGAGTTTCTGCTTGTGCCACAGTTCTGACACTCATTCAAAGTGCTCCCATGCTCCTGTCTGGGAAATTCTGAATTCAGATGTGGTCATGTGCAAAACGCACTGATCTCACTAGAGGCAAAGTTAGTCTGCACATGCTGTAACAGTCATATGTGTAGGACTTCTGGATGGCGGGCAGCCCAGCTGGATTAGCTCCTATTCCCATGCGGCTGCTGTCTGCGATTTCTTGAGATCCAGATGCATTCCTTTTTCTACACATCCCACCAGAAGATGATCCCAGATGAAAAGCAATGTCAGGCATGCAATCATTCTGCGTGCCAGCTTATGTGCTTGCAGCCATAGCCACCACACTTGAAAGCTACTGGCCTAATGGGTTACTGATGGGTCAAACGCATGCCAATGCACAGCAGGACAGAAGTTATCTACATACTGTGCTGTATTTATAGCTTGCTAAACCCTTGGAATGAAAAGAAATATTTGACACTGTGCTTTTCTTAGTATTTTACTAGCTTCTTTGTTAACAAAGCAGTCACTTAATGTATGAGTGCTAGCATTAAGGCAGCAGGTAAATGCATTGCCATCCCCTTCCCCGCCAACCAAAAACATTCCGAGTGCTGCACCTCTCTCGAGCTCCACGTGTGGGGCTTCCACCTCAACAGGGTCTGCTGGCAGCACCGTGACCTTCGTTCCTGTTTGCTGGATGAACTGTTGCAGGTTAACCTGTCGCAGCTCCTTTGTCAGTTGCTCCAGTTCTTGCTCCCTGTCCTGCCAGGAAAGAAAACATCTGTTTAGCAGCAGTGTATAGAGCATTAAAACAGCTTTTCAAGACTGTTTGCAATTGGGCAACTAATGCTTCTCCTTTTGATGAGAAAGTCTCTGATTTTTAAATCTAGGTGCAAATGAAGGAGTCGAAAGGTATTTTACCCCCATAATTTTTTCCCCTAATTATCTTGTGTAAACAGAATTATACACAAACTCACGCTATGACTGGGGGAGAGTAGTTTTGTGGATCTGATCTAGGAACAATCCCCGATAGCACAGCCCTCATCCACTTTAAGCTTGTAGTAAGTTACAGTTGAGGCTGAACTCAACAGTAAGAAAAACAACACAATTGATCTGAATTAGGACCTTTTAAATGGCAATTGCTTTGCCACTGATGTGTTTGACCTGTTCAGTCAACACACATCATGCAGTTGGCCTCAGCTTCCTGTGATACACTTGTGTTCCTATTCATTGGCTATGAGTTTTTGCAGAAACTGGACTGACAAATGGAAGCCAGGCCCTCTCCAAATTTCAAGACAATTCTACAGAAAAATTCTGCAATTTATTTTAGGCCCATGAGACTTTACAGCTGGGCACTTGGACACAGGAAATTCTTAACTGTCTGCACTTACTATAGCTCCATGTTTTACGAGATTGTTACAAAGTTGCCACTGAAGAGAATTAGTTTATTGGTTTTTAGGTCGGAATCACTGAAGTATCCAGGTTAGCAGAACTAACATCATAAATAACTTGTTCTTCACATTGCTCAACATTGCTCATTGCTGGATTTCCATTTACATTTATTCTTTTGTGCTCTAACAGAAGTTCCAAGTGACACCATTAACTTTAGCAAGGAAGCACAGACTGGATTCTCTTTTGACACAAGAGCCACAAATGCCTGAGGTGTAGAGAAAATAAAATCCTGAACACCAGCAAGTCACCCAGGAAAGAGGAGATGCTATTCTTTAATACAAAAGCCCTGTAAGCTAACACTTTAGCTCTACATCTATCTATCCAGGTGCTGCTTTTGGACTGTTCTTTTTAATGCATCTATTTTGGTGGCGGACAAATGTAGCAAGAATCAGAAGTTCAGCCTCAGGGAAGGCTGTGACGGTGTAAATTTCCCTGAAATTCAACAATATGAAGCACTGGAGCTGCCAAGACCTAGGACCTAAATCCTCAAAATCCCCAAATACAGCGGTTTGAAGACAAATACTTGTAAAGGCATTAGGCTGAGAGCACTATGTTCCTGTTTAACACCCAGCAGTACAACAATCCCCTGCAAACCTTGAGTGTTCATGCAGGAGGTATTACTTGTCTGAGGTGCAGAGCACCTGGCTGGAGCAGGGTGAGGCTGTTAGATGCACTGCCGTGGGTGCATCTGTATTTCCCTCAGCTACTTTGGCTCTAGTGTTTCTCAACCACGGACTGCTGCATGGTGAAGACAGGTGTCGAGTGATTTCTCAGAGGTCACCAGGCAGTCAGGGAATGGTAGCAAACAAAGCCATGACTGGTGGGAAAGAAACTGAGCCAGCATGTAAATAAATGGAAAGTGTTGCCGCACTAACGCTGCAGGCCACCCTGAATGGTCAGGAACACATCCACCAAACATATACTGGTTTATCTTGAGACAACGAACTAACAACTGCTTTTCTTTTCAGGTGGTTTGAATGAGCAAAATACACACGGGTGAAATCGAAACTGTCTGCTCTTAAAACAAAAAAAAAAATCTGAAATGCAATTTGAAAATGAGGGCAACACTTTCTCTCTTTCATCCCAATTCCCTGTGGAAACTTTCGCATGTTTTCTCCAAATTTGTGCAAGAGAAATTTGTTACAGCCATGCCTGTGGCTTTTCTTTTGCTATGGATAAAAAAAAAAAGACAGCCTTACCTGTAACCGTTTGGTAGCTTGGCCCAAAGACCGTTCTACAGCTTTAATGCCATTTTCCAGCCTCAGACTCTGCTGACCCTGAATATCAATTTCACCCTTCACCTTTTCAATCTTCTCCTTGACCTCTTCTTCATTCACCTGGGACTCTTGAACTTCCCGCTGCAATTTCTCTGCTTCAAGGCCACTTTCCATGTTGTGGATCTGAGACACGTAGTCCTTCAGCTTGCTCTCACACTCCAGGATCCTCTGCCTCATCTCCTGCAGCTGCTCCTTCAGTTGTTTTTCGTTTTCCTGTTCGATCTGCAGCTCATTTTCCCAGAACTCTTCCTCTTCAATCTCCACTTCGTTCCTTTTGATCTTCTGCTCTAGTTTGAGAATTTCTTCTTCCAGGCTGGAATTATACTTCTGTTCCCAGCAGCGGATCTCGGCTTCATTGGACTCCAGCTGTTTCTCAATGCACTGGAGCTTCTCCGTCTGGAGGTGGATCAATTTCTTCAACTCGTCCGCTGTCGTTTTACAGTTGTTGAGCACCTTTTGCTTGAACTCAGATTCCTTGCTCTTCCCAAAGATGTCCATTAACCCTTTGGCCCCGCCGGTGAAGGTGAGAGACTTCCTTTTCGGCTCCCTCCTCTTCATGGCTTTGTCGCCGGGCGGCCTCAGCTTGGCGAGGGGCGGCAAGCTCTGCCGGTACAGAGTCCTCTCGGGGACGCGTGCCGCGCAGTCCGAGGTGGGCCGCTCGCTGAGCGAGGGCCCGGTGCGGCGCAGGATGAGCTGCACGTCGCTCGCGTATTGCCCCCACTTGTTCAGCGACACGATGGGGTTCTCGTGCGGCGCCAGGTGTCGCTCCGTGTCCCGCCATTTCTCGATGAGCGTGTACCTCCCGGTGCGGCCTGCGGGGGCAAACGCAGTCGTCAGCACGGCAAGACGCCAGGGGGCGCTGCCGCACAGCGCGAACGCGCGGCACGGCCGGCTACCTCAGAGGCGCTGAGGCACAGACCGCTCCCGGGGCGCTGTTCCGTGCCGGAGCCCGCCGAGCTGGGCACGAGGCCTGCCCGCTACTTGTTCCAGCCGTGAGGAAAACCCTCACGGTTGGAGGGGTTCGTTACAACTTTCTTCGGGAAAACCCTCCCCGCACAGCGCAGCCGCTGAACAAGCGAGTACCGGC